>JAODLL010062489.1:2409-17728 GCA_026546735.1 Forbesichthys agassizii
CTCCAGTAGCAGTCTCACCGCTAGCTAACTTTGTGTCCAGTGGTCCCTCCAGTAGCAGTCACACCGCTAGCTAACTGTGTGTCAAGTGGTCCCTCCAGAAGCAGTCACACCGCTAGCTAACTGTGTGTCAAGTGGTCCCTCCAGTAGCAGTCTCACCGCTAGCTAACTGTGTGTCCAGTGCTCCAGCTGTTGTTCCAGTGTCTGAAGGCGGAGGTGGCCAGGGCCGAGCTCTCTTTGCTGCAGGCTGCGGCTTCCTTCCCCCTGTACGGCAGAGCACACTGCATCACGGCCATCGCCACCATGGCGTCCCTGCACCACCTCCACACCAGGTACTGTGCCTGGCCTGTTAGCGTGGGCTTGAGCAACATCATCACCATGGCTGTGATGCTGGCCAAGCATGTCATTGTCTGTGTGCGTGCGCGCGTTTCTCCCTCCAGGTGTCTGAGCCAGAGCGAGCAGTGGAGGTGTCTGGTGTCAGACTTGATCAGTGTCTGTTACAGGATGTCTGATGTGGTTTCTCCTGTCGTCCAGAGTTCCTCCCCAGAGGGGCTCATTCCTATGGATGCAGGTACACCGACACTGTGTGTGTGGGGGCGCCTGTGTGTGCACGTGTTTCCCGGCACTAGCGTTTATGCGCCTGTTGTTTCCCCCTGTGTGTCTATAGACACGTCGGGCGGTCTCCAGAGGATTCTCCAGGAGATCCAGCCCAGGGATACAAATGACTTCTTCACCAGCGCCAGAGAGCTGGACACACAGACAGGGGAGGGTCTCACACCCACCCACACCACACCAGCCAAGGAAAGCACAGGTGGACTGCCATTCTGTCACCTCTGGGGTCATAGCTTCAGCTGTGGAGGCATTACAGTAGAACAGCAATATAGCCATTCTCCTGCCTTGTTCTCTTCTTTCCACGATGACAATGTACACACCACATTCACGTGCTTCACGGCCTCTGGCACCAATAGGAGAACCGCTGTGTTAAAAACATCCCTCATGACCCCTCCCCCCATAACTTGTGTCTGCCAATAAGGTCCTGTTATTCAGTGAGGTGTTGTCCAGTATGTTCCAAAGTGATGGTACGCCTCCCTATTTACAGTAGGCCTGCTTGGAGACATAGAGAGACATACAGTAACAGGGTGAGCTCAAAATGGCTGAGCTATCAATTAAAGGCCCAAATGTCAGCCTTCTTACAAAGTTGAATACAAATGAATTGTTCCCATATATACAGTCTATAGTGTGTAGAGCATGTTCCGCCACAGTAGTGTATTTGGTTTGATTTCTTTCCCCACTGGGGAGAGAGTTGTGATAGAGACACTGGCTTTGCGCTGTCACAACTGTGTGTGCGTGTGTGGCTCAGGTGGCACTGCCAGTGGGGAGGCGTACCGCGTCACAGCCCAGATGGTGTTGGTGTGCTGCTGGCGTAGCATGAAGGAAGTGTCCATGCTCCTGGGCCAGCTGTGCCAGAGCCTGCCCCTGCACCCGCCCGGCACCCCGCCCGGCACCCAGCCCGGCCTCATCACCGAGCAGCAGGTGATCACGCATCACCCCTCATACGTCTTATTACAGTGGCATTGTTGTTGACAAAGATCCTTTCCCACCTGTCTAAAGTTAAGGAGAATAGAGAACATGTGTTCAGAAGGATTTATGATCAACAATTAAGTGAATTTAGCCTTTTAAAATGTTTACAAACCTCTTTGATGCCGCCAACGTAAAGTGACAATCTCTAATCATTACACAAGTATTACTATTTGGGCAAGGGTTTTCCATATGTTCTGTATATGGATGGATGGATGGATGGATGGATGGATGGATAAATAGATACGTGCATGAAATAGAAGTACATGACCATACACAATGAGCGCACACACCCGTTAATAGTGTTCATGTATAAACACACACAACACCAGCTTTCCTAGAGCTTGTTTGCACGCGCGCTGCAGTGCGATGCAAATGTCTTGTTTGTGTGTAAGATGCCATGCCGGGAGCCTCTTCAATTAGCATCCGCCCTTGTTAGCGACGCGCTTTCATTTGAGGCCGCCCCTGCTGTTTTAAGAGTGGCCACGCCCCTCTTCCCACCGCATTCTTTCCAAATCACTTCCACCACTAGCAGACAAATTACTGAACGCGCACACACACACACACATACACGGGAATAGTTGTCTGAATGCTTCAGCATGTTACCAGACATAATAACAAGGGTACCAGACACAAACTGTACGTGTGTGTGTGTGTGTGTGTGTGTGTGTGTGTGTTCCACTGTATATTTACACCCTGTGAGAGGAAGTGCATAGAGAGAGAAAGTATGCAGTACCTTAATGTGTGTGTGGTTGTGAGGACCATAAGGCTCCAGTGTGCTGGTGCCAATTATGAGACACAGCATTTACTTGTTTCACTATTCTAGTTCTACCAAACAGTGTTACCAGGGCTGTTCATAATGATTCCTCAATAGTATCAGTAGTACCTACTGTAGAGGTGCGCAGATCCCAGATCAGTTTGTTAGAAACACAACTGGCTTTGTGATGGAGTACAGATCAGGCTGAGTCTGGGAACAAGTTGGCACTTGCACTTTTTATGTAAAGGTGACTTTATCGGTTTACAGTTCAATTGTGACAATTGCAAGGCGTAACTAACAGCAGGCTTCCAGAACATGTGCGCCGACCAGGTACCGTAGACTCACGGTGATTCGTTTTGGACTTTATTCACATTGTTCTAGACACTTACCTAAAACTCGTCAGAGAAGTCAAATTACGTCATGGTCCAAAACATGGTCATGGCCTAAATACTGTTACATTGTGTGTTTTCTCCTGCTTTCAGCCAAATCAGATTGACTACCGTCAGACATTATGTTTAGACACGATCTCAGCAGGCTTTAAGAATGGCCCAGGGAAAGAACATTTGAATGGAGTGCTTTGGGTTGGATTAGTATATGGGAAAACGCTTTTTATGCCTTATTTGATTGACTTAGAAACATTTAAATGAAAGAACAATTCTTCAAAGTATTTATGAAACAAATAATTCCATTCAAACATTTTGTGTGGACATTTTTAATTGTATAATTAGACAACGGGTTTCGACGCAAAAGACAAGTGGTATGTCATGTTGCCTCACTTTTCCTTGGAACAAAAATCAATACATATTTCTGAAATGATCTCAAAGTCTCATGCTAGTGTTTTATGTTTACAGTTGTCAGTAAAACATGGTTAATATGCTGGATAAAGTGTTCCCTAGTGGAGAGAAAAAAACACAGCGTTAGGATACGTAATCGGAACACCGTGAGCTGGTTACGGTGTTCCGTACAGTGGTGGAATACCATTTGTCCAACAGCATGTCAAACAAAGCCGCAAAGGTCGTCACGCCCTTTCTGGCGACTGTGACGCTATCACATTAACTGCGGCTTCGCTGGTTCTCTCCGGGGCTTTGTTTAAAGTGGCTAGGCGTGCGATTGTGTCCAGAACACCGTGATCCTACAGTAGACCCATGGACGTAACACAGCCTAGGAGACACAGCACACATTCAACACTGTCCTTCTATCTACCCATCGTGTCTTTGTGTGTGCGCATAGCATGCATTTGTTTACTGTAGCTTACTGCTGTAGTGTGAAAATGGTTTGAACTGTGCAGACACAGTCACTCTACCACAGGGATGGTAAGATGTGTCTTTCCAGTGCCCTCAACCTCTTTGCCAGGTCTTGTGTTGAATCCTGTTGCCCCGGCGACAGCGCAGATGTTTCTGCTACTGGGCGGTGCCATGGCAACAGTGGCGGTTGTTGACACGGCAGTGGCGTATATTTATTTTCCTATCGATGACCCAGCGCTGGGCAGTGGAGACAGGAGGACTGTGGGTAATGGAGGGAAGAGGGTGGGATGTCAGCGGACATCTCAGGATGGGCTGGGGTGAGTCCTGGGGCGTTTGTTCTTTTGACAGCTCTCTGGATGGTTAAAACATCTTACCTAGGCTTCGCCAGGAAGCTTATGACTCTCTGTTGCATCAGCCACCATTGCATAATTCCTTGGTGGTTGTAAAATGCAATTCAACACGATAGGGAGCCAGCGGTGTTATCAAGGCCCCAACTAGCCTGTGGCTGTCAACCGGGACAGGAGGAGCTTTGCTCAGCGATGCGGCCCTGGGCCATACATGTAATTAGAGTTGGGAAACTTCTCTCTCCGCATATGGAGAGTTTTTCTTAGAAGCGGCCGCGTTGCAAACAGGAAGTTGACGTCTAAATAAAGTACCCCCTCCCCCCCCCACAGCTCTTGAGCACTTCCACAAACGGGGAGGCTACCTTCTCTGAAATAGCCGAATGGCTACACAGCACACCGCACCACAGCGGTCTGGGCATGGCCGGCGCTGCCCTCTCACACTGACTCCGGCTCTTATTTTTACCCCGGTGGTGAGGTCAGCCCTGTCCTGGGCCGTCCGTCCGTCCGTCCGGGCCCAGCGATGTGATAAGTCACTGGGTTGGTCCGGTCCTGCGGTGGGTCCCTTGGTCCACTGTGGCTCTGCAGGTCACTGGGTTGGTTTGACCACTATCATGTTGAGGCTCTGCATTCCAATCAGGTTTGGCCGTGTGTGGATGAGGTCATACCAGTGTGTCTGTCTGTCTGTCTGTGCGTGTCATGTTGGTGTAGATGTTCTGCTGAGCCCACACCCACCAGGACCCCCTCTCCCCATGCCCTGTGTGCCACCCCGGGCTCAGGCCGGGCACTCTGGGGCCCTGTGGCTGCTGATGCCACAGCTGTAATGACAAGGCACTAGGGCCGTGTGTCCGCCTGGCCCCGCCCCTCACCTGCAACACTGTGTGTGTGTGTGTGTGTGTGTGTGTAGTTAGAATAATGTTCCTAACGCTATTACTAACGCAATGGTTTTACTGACGGGGGTCATTATGTGGATGGCTCAGCGTCCTGATTTGAACGCGCTTGTCACGCCACTGACGCTGCTCTCTCACGCTCCGTGCGCTCCGGCCCTCGGGCTAAAAATGCAGCGGCGTGTCTCGAGCCAGACGCAGCCCGCCGTTAGCGGTGAGCTCGGGTTTACCACATATATAAAAGCTTACACGGTGGGGTCAGTTAATAGTGTTCCCCAGCGGTTTACAAATGCAGTGGATGCAAGTGTCTTTCAGTCACAATTGCTGCGCTCATATACAGTCAAATCTCAGACACATGGTGTCCGGTGAGCTTTTTAATGATCTGTATCTTTTATGTGGTGGCAAATCGTTATTTAGGAATGTATTGCAGACCAAGTAAGTAAAAGTCATACGCTGGTATGTCCCCCAGCCATGCAGTACCACTGCTCTCCAGCAGGGGATGGTAGATCATCTAAATAACATTAGTTAGTGCACCTGGTTAGCGTGTTAACCTTCTGGGCCTGGCCTGTCCACCAGTGATGTGATGTACTGCCTCTGTCTCAGGTGGAGGGAGTCGGACTGTATTTTCGTCAGCAGCTCCTGCAGTCTCGTCACCGCGGGGCCTTCGAACTGGCGTATGTGGGCTTTGTTCGCCTCACCGACATGTTATGCAGGTGAGTGTGTGTGTTGTGACTGTAGTCCTGCAGACCTCACATTGTTGACCTATAGCACAAAGAGCAGCTGTTAGAACGCCCACATTCATTGGTTGTGTGTGTGGGGGGGGAAATATTGACTGTAAGGGGAAGGGTAAAGATCAGTGTGAGCCTGTTGGTGCCATAAGAGGAGGGGTAGAGAGCAGTGAGCTGAGGGGCTATAGTTCTCCAGGTGGCCTCACTGCTGGGAAAGACATTTGTGGTTTTACTGGGTGCCATGAAATAACTGAAGAGTGTACCTTTAAAAATGGCTCAAGCACTCTGTTTGTTCCACCACTGTTATGTTTCTGTAAATGGAATGAATGTGAAAGTGGGAGAGGGTCTTAGCTTGGAAATAAAGCTGTTTAGGTTCACCTTCCTGTACTGGGTCCATGGGGGGCTGTGTGAACAGTCTGTGGCCCTACGGCAGGTGTTCAGGCAGGACATGTGTAAGCCATGGAGACATAGAACCGCCTGGGCCTTCAGTTTCACCAGTTGCATGTACACAAGCAGGCTCTGAGCAGATGCCCATGTGTTGTGTAATAGGGACAACATTCTGGTGGTTGCGCAGACACACACACAGAGACACACACAGACAGACAGTAAGAGAGAGGGCTCCCTGTTTAGCCTTTTGTTTGTGTTTAGCGCTGGGCTAACTAACTGTGTGGCTGGTATGCAGGCGGTGTGATGCATTATGGGGTGTTGATTGCGGGGTGTTTAACCGCTGCCTTTTGATGCACCGTGTGTTGGTTTTCTGGTCTCGGGGTGTTCCTCTATGCTCCTTACATTTCTGTTTTCATCGTTTGCCCTCTCTTTTTCTCCCTCTTTCTCTTTTACTTGTCCTCCTGTATTTCTTTAGTGTAGACACACACACAGTACGACTAGTGCTTTGTAATGTGTGTGTGCACGTGTGTGTGCATGCGTGCGTGTGTGTGTGTATACAATGGATATAAAAAGTATTCACACCACTGTTAAAATGGCAGATTTTATTTGATGTAAAACATATATATATATCCTCAGTACCAACATTGATGTGAAAATGCAAACGTGCATTATATGTTGTGTTGTTCTAGATGTATACTGGTGAAAAGGATTAGATTGTTATAATCTAGGATGGTGTGTGCTCTCGTGGGCATAAATCAGTTTCCAACAGACCACTTTTTAACAGATCACTTTTTGGCATGACACCTACAGATGCCGTGAGACTGTTCTTGTCAAGTTAATCTAGCCTACAGTTTGTTGGATTTCATTTTTTCGTTTGGATATTTGGTTTATATTTTCTTTTAAAAAGAGGATTGGACTACATAAATACAGTTTAGCTTTCGAATAATAATAATAATTGACTCTAAACTACATTGTGTGCTTATTTCTGCAATGAAGGCATAGCTATAAGACTGGACAGTAAGTTATTTAGCTATGGAATTGTAGGCTGTTGAAGGACAGTCAATGTAATAGGCTAACTACTTTCATTGGAGCAGGATAAATACTGAGCTGATTCGAATGCTCTCTATGATTTTATATCCTTGTGGTGTTACGGGGAGGGGTATACAAATGTACATGTTTAAAGGAATAGATTTCTAACCATATATAAAGTATTTCCAAGTAAAGTAGCTACAACTATAAGCCAATTTGTGGAAGTCATTTTAAACACTCAAGCTCAGTGACATATTTGCTTCACTGAGAAGTGGATCATGCTCAATAACAGACAATACAAAAATACTAGTTAAATAAATACATACACACAGACACAGACAATTGTGCAACATCATATGCTTTCTACCAGTTTAGTAGGCCTACTGGTAATCACGTGTAACGTTGTCCGGCAAGTGTTGGGCCAAAATATCATATGGAAAATATGACAAATTAATTATTAAATTAAGCATATTAAATAACGCATATTCAATAAAGCAAGATCAAAATCCTATGGCGCGCCAAGCGTAGCCTATGGTACATTGCCTTGATTTAGGTAGCATGTAGACAGAAAGAAGTGATGGCACAGTTTTCGATTAAAGACGGAAGCGTGATTGGTCAATCCAGAGAACACATCTCCACTGCTGCGGTGGTGTGCTTTACACTACTGCATCAGACGCTTTGTATTGCACTTTGTGATGGAAGGCTTGTATGCAGCTGCTCGGCCTTGAAAACCCATTCTGTGGGTGAGACCCCGCTCTGTGATTTTGTGTGGCCTACGACTTCATGGCTGAGTTTCTGTTGTTCCAAATCACTTCCACTTTGTTATAATACCACTATCAGTTGACTGGAATATTTAGTAGTGAGGCAATGTCACAAATGGACTTATTGCACAGGTGGGAACCTATCACAGTACCACGCTTGAATTCAGTGAGCTGAGAGCGGCCCATTCTTTCAAAAATGTTTGTAGAAGGAGTTGGCATACCTAGGTGCTTTATTTTATACACCTGTGGCCATGGAAGTGATTGGAACCCCTGAATTCAATGATTCGGAGGGGCGTCCCTCCCAATATGTTTGGCAATATAATGCATATTCAGGTCTTAACCTTACATTTGCTAAGGTGTAAGGTACAGTAGCTTGTGTTTTCCACAGAGTGAAATAGTGCTTCACCCAGGCAGCACAACACCCTGTCAGCATCTAGAACAGAGTAGTGCAGCATCACTTCTATAAGGGAGCTTTCCACTTCTTATGAATGACTGGCTGGAGTATGCTGGGGAAGCGTGAGCCTGTGTGTGTGTGTGTGTGTGTGTGTGTGTGTGTGTGTGTGTGTGTGTGGAAACAATATATTTATTGATTAATTAGATTGAGCCATTATCTTTCCTGTGTCAGTATGTGACATGCGCAATATTTAAATGTTTGCACTATTGACCATTAACCAGGTTCTAAAGTGTGTGTGCGTGTGCGTGCGTGCGTTAGGAGTGGAAGCCAGACTCTGCAGCAGCTTCCTGCCCGCTGGCTGGCTGAGGTCTTGGAAGAGGTCAAGTCCAGTGACCCCGCCTCTAAACTGTGTGCTACCCGTCGCAGTGCAGGCATCCCCTTCTACATCCAGGTTGGTGTGTGTGTTTCTCTCTGTAGGAAAACAACTTGCTGTTGATATTATGATGGTGAAGTGTAGCCAGCACTTACGATACTGGTTTATTAAGGTGCCCGATTGCAGCACTGTGGAACACCAACTGGAACACAGAGGATGATTAGAGGCAGAATGCTGATTCTGATTGAGAAGATATAGGGGAGATACAGGAAGAATTAAACATCCTGGCCTCTTCCTGCAAGATGAGGCTAAGGCTGCTGGCCTAAGGCAGATACAAGTATAGAGGCGTGAGGTTAGTTAATGAGTATAGGGAAGTGTAGAAGTCCAGAGAAGTCCAACGTAGGAGTGATGTGCCTACATGTGTGTGTTAGTGTTTACTCTTACGAGCGAGGCAATCCACAGTTCTTGGCGTGCCACTTGCTGTAGCAGTGATTCTGGAAGAACGCCATGTCTTCAAACCATCGCTCTCTTTCTGACTGGGCACGCACGCACACACACACACACACACACAAAGGTATAGTCAGCTATAGCAAGCTAAATGTCAGCTATTACACTTTTTATCAAGGATCTCTTCGCATTTTGCTAGCTAACCCTTCTCTGTGCGTGTTGGGAAAAATAATCTATTACCGCTACACAGCCCTGGCTCCGTAAATAGGAACATAAACAAAGCCGTAGCGCTATGCTTTGCTTCACAATGCGTTTCTATGAGTGAGGCGGTGGACCGCGGCACAATACTGTTTTGATTTGAGCTCGAAGTTAGCAAGAATTGCCTGACCCGGCCTTTAAGAACTTGACATGTACGAATAGACAATAATCCCTAGCAATGATAATCAATAACCGTCATCTAGTGTGCAAACCAGTTGTGTGCATTGTGAGCCTGCCAGGGAACTCAGCAGGAGGCAGAGGAGACAGGAGCACACAGGCACGGCGGCTGGCTCAATACGGTAGAGGATGCGTTGAAGAGAGCACAGAGGCAGCAGGTAGGGGAGGAGAGACGGGAGGAGACAGTCTATATCCAGCATGCGGGCGTAGGCCCATGTTCCTCCGTATGGAGACAGGACAGGTCCAAGGGCAGGCCGGCTGCGGTGGCGGCCTGCGGCTGGTCTCGTAAGGCCCAGGGTGAACTTTAGTGGAACCAGACACATCTCATCTCATTGCCATGTTTGCACATGGACCAGAAGAGAACAACGTCTACATACTCAGTGTCTTATTACTGTTACTATTGGTGTGTTTGTCCGGTACCCCCGTCTTCCCCCACATGTGCCGCTGGCTTTTGTGGTCTCTGGTGTCCCCACCGTAGGCTCTGCTCTCCTCGGAGCCCAAGTCATCCAGCTGCAACCTGTTGAAGATGACCATGAGGGAGCTGACAGCTCTGGCGTTGCCCGTCATCGACGGAGACACCGAGCACTCCACTGTGCCCCAGGTACTGTACGCCATTGTTGTGTGTGTGTGCGCGCACGCACATTGTAGAGAGCCGCTGTGCTATGGAGTTCCCATAGGAACTTGGCATGCAAACTAGCAAGTGGAATACTTAAATGTGAGTTGTCTTAAAATAATTGGTGTATGGCTAAATTATTATCTTGTCAATTGCCTAAAAACATGCATGTTGGTCCGGCGAGTCTAAACTGTCCATTATTATACAGTACTTTTTTCACTTAATGCACATTACTGGATATTGTCTGTATTTGAAAAACACTTTAAATGTGGAGTAGTCTCTCTGTAAACTGCAAAAACACCATTTCTGTTGTCCTATTATATTTCATAATACATACTTAGTTTCAGTCCTAATCTTAAAATAGAAATAAGGTAAAACAAGACATTAAATATGAAATAAATATTAAACATTAGTTTTTTTTATCTGTCTTTTATTAACCATTGATGCCTAACTGTAGATGACCTAATTGTAATCATACATCCACGTGAGGCAGACAATGCAACACTACACACTCATGTCAATGCATTGATAGTGTACGCTCTACTGCATGCACATAACCAGGTGTGTGTAAATTGAGCTGAGAATACAATGCCCAGGTGCAGCGACCAGAAGCTGCTGTTGACCTGATGTTGTCTTGGTGTGTGTGTGTCTGTAGGTGCATGCCCTGAACATCCTCCGTGCCCTGTACAGAGACACGCGCCTCGGGGACAACATTGTTCCCTATGTGTCAGAGGGCCTGCAGGCTGCCGTGCTGGGCTTCACCTCTCCCGTCTGGGCTGTGAGTTTCCCGTCCGCTCTCCGCGCTCCCTCAACGTCCTGCTTGAACTGCGTCTCACACGTTCCACCTGCTTGGAAGGACAGCCGGCACGCTCTTTGCTATTGGTTTATGTAATGTGTGACATCACAGACCGTAACGGTAGCAGGACCACCTGCCTTGTTTACAGTTGGTTTGTAAAGGAAGTGAATTTGTGACCAGGGGGTTGCCAGTTGAAATCCAATCCATTCCTTTACTCAATATTCCCATATGCAGTATTGTAGCTCAAGGCTGTCAGATACAGCATTGTGTTTGTAATATGACGGTCATTACAGAACTAATGACTAACCATTGCCACACACTCACTGTATTGTGTACAATGTGTATTGTGTACAGTATTTTCACTGTACAGTATACTATGACGAATGTTGGTAGAAAATGTAGCTCTTTCTCGCTACACACACTGTTGACTAGACACTGTGTGTCTCTCAGGTGAGGAACTCCTCCACTCTCCTCTTCAGCACGTTGATCACACGGATCTTTGGCGTGAAGAAAGGCAAGGACGAGCACTCAAAGAAGAACAGGTGGGTCTGCTCCTTACACGTGCAGGTACACAGGGCACCACTAAGGGCCACTGTTGCTGCACCGCTCAGTTGCAGTATCCCGTTGAAAATATGAACTAACAATGCAGTAGCCTACCATTTCTACCTACCTAGTTCAAAGCTAAAACCTTTGTATCAGCGTACTGACACATTATATTATTATATTAAAAACTTATGATGAACAGTACCTTTTTCCTTATATTGATAATTCTTTTTACATGTTTAGCTGACATTTGGCTGTGAAAGAGGCATTTTGTCTGCAAATAAATAACCCTACACCACATATTAATTGAATCATTTCAATTATGTGAAAGTAAAAGTTGAATTCATAGCTTACATAGTAAAATAGCCTACATACAAAATAAGTGCAGCCTACATTACAAAACACATAAGTGTAAACATTGCGAGAGAGAGGTTTGAGTGCGTGGCAGAGGGGGAAGCTTGTGACGATTAGACCTTTTTAGATAGACTTGTACTGCCGCCAAACATTGCACTGCAGGTAGAAAGGTCAACAGCCCTTACTACTGTAGCTATAATAGGGAGGTTTTTGGTTACCATTCCTAAGTGACTAAAATAATGTTTTGCTTTTTTGCAGTAAAAATCATCTACATTTAAGCATGTATGTGTCTTTATTGCTTAAAGAAATTATATTTAGAAGTATAAAGTATATCACACATTTTACTTTTGAAACATGCGTGAGCTGCTGGTCACACCGCCAACAGCCAGTGCTTTGCTCGGTTTGATCATTGAGCAGCTACAGAACAATGAGGTTCAGAGCGCCATAACATGCACCAGTTGCATGCTGGTCTACTTTTAATGTGCGGTGTATATGTGTTGCCACGGGGGGAACCAGCATGGGCGTTTCACGGCCGCCTGCTGCCTCCAGCGTGGCACGGGGCTGGCCTACGGGCCGGGGCCACGCTCTCCATGAGCCCAGTCTGTTTTTGTTTAAGTTTGATTGGCTGCTGTGACGAGGGGCCTCCCATCACACTAAACCACGCTAAAGACTGTCTGTGTGTCTCTGGCCGGCTTCTTTCACTGTCTGTTGGCTTACGATATGTTAACAGTAGCTTATTGTTAGTTTGTATACACGTAATAATACACATCTGTGTGTGTGTGTGTGTGTGTGTGTGTGTGTGTGTGTGTTTGGCTCTGCCAGTGTCACATGTTGTGCGTACGTAATGACCCACGTCAGTCTGAAGTAAAGGAGACTAGTGTGTAAGGGGTCAGTGTGTGTGTCCTCCAGCTCATACATGTGTTTAGCCTAGCGTGACGTGCACAGTGTGCCTGTGTGTGTCCCTCTGCTGTTTAACGTTGCCTGTCCAGGCTGAACGCGGTGTGCACTGTGACGGCTAATCCGCTGCCATGTCTGGCCGCTCACGGAGCACTCTGCGCGCTAGTGGGACCCTACCATCACCGTGTGCCTGTGTGTTCTCCTGCTGCTCGCTGTCGTCCTTCCCCGCTGCTCCTGTTCTGATACGGCTCGTTTGTAATAGCGGTCACTGGAAACGACGCTGGCGGAACACATTCCACTAGCATTCCATAGCTCCCAGTGGTGTTGACATGCTCTCAAGCCCGGCCCTTGGACACAATCTATGAGAGAAATATTAAGCGTGCGTGTTTTACTACGAACACTTTGTCTCTGTACGCGTAACAAGTCTAGTCGTGATAGGTGTTGTTTTTGTGCTTTGTCCAAACACACCACTCAGAAGAAGAGGGGGTGGGTGCGCGTGCATGCGTGTGAGCGCAGCAGGTTTGCGGTTGAAAGGTGAGGAAGTCAGGAACGTGATGGACAGATTTGAGTGGGGTGGTGGGGAATGCACAACCTTGTCTGAAGTTACCCGCTCTCACACACACACACACTCACATGCACACACTATTGGTTCTCTCTCTTTCTTACCTGTTTCCTTGCAAAGTCACAGAACACTACTATCAGCTTTACTCAATCAATTTCTTTAATAGGAATCATTTGATTGCGTTCAGCTCACTCTCTGAACTCAGTCGAAATTGTTTGCTTTGGCCAAAGCTGTAGCTAATGATTCAAGTTAAAAACTCATCATACAGTTGTGGACACAACAGTACATTTAATGCACTCAAGAAAAATCGTGTCTCTCAATCTGCCACAAATATATAGACGACTATAGCTTTCACCTAAAAAGAACACATATTACTCATAAGTCATAACACACAGTTGTCTAAAATAATGCTGCATTGTAAAAAGACAATGAGCGCGAATGCTGAAAAGCGAGTAACTAAATATCTCTGCATCTAAATGCTGTAGAGCTAAAAAATATTGTGAAAGCTTTACTTTGTAAACCGTAATCGGTCAGAAACAGAACCCGTCGACCAGGCTTTACATTTCTCTTCTTGATTTTTTTTTTAAACATTGGAATCAGCCATGAAAAATGCAATTGGTGCATCTCTCCAATATTGTTAAATGTATGTACAATACAGTGACAAAAATTATCAAAACATTTTTCTTTTTTTTTTTGTATGCATGTAAGTATGTAAACATTATGAAAATGATTGTGGATAAGTGACAAAATAGTCCAGTCTTTGTCTGCAAAGACTGCTGTTTTGAGAGAAAAATGCATGCAATCAAAAATGGAAATTGAAACTGCATGTTGGACGGCCCCTCTAGTCAGATATACATGTTGTTCAAAGCCGTTGTCATGTTTTGACCTTATAATAACCATGTAATATTTCCCCACCCTTGCTTTTTTCACTGCTAATATTAGGAGACCTAGCTTTGTCCATGTCAGCGAGGCATAAAGCTTTGTCTGTTACTGTAGTGACTCCTTTCTGACGCATGAACAGAGTCACTTGCATTCATATTTCCCACCATGTGCTATCCAGTACTACTGTTTTTTCAGTGGAGCTATACCAATACCCACTAATGGCATTTGACGTGCTCTAAACGAACTGTCTGCACTACAGTGGTTATGTTGAGGACTACAGCAACATCAGTGCTGCACGCTGACCAAGGTCACTGTTCAGCTAGAACTCACCAGACACACTTAACATGCATCTCTAGCAGGCTGTGACTCTCCACTCTATATCCCTGCAGCTGACCTGACTTCCATGAATGAATGGAACTATGATTAATATAAAGGTTGATGCTGTTACCTGCTGTTTACACATCTAATCCCAATGCATCCTATTTACATGCACTCCTCTGTCTCTGTCTGTCTGTCTCAGGATGACGGGCCGAGAGTTTTTCACTCGATTCCCAGCACTGTATCCCTTCCTCCTGAGTCAGCTTGAGGAAGCTGCTGCCACAGTGGACAGGTAGGTCCTTCCTGCACCTACCCAACCCACACACACACACACATGCACACACACATCGCTGTATGCGTATAGCCCTCGCTGTGGGTTTCTCACCCTTCTCTTGTTGCATCAGGGCTTTCCACCTAAAGCCAATAACAGGCGGCTTCATTTGCTAAACTAGTTTGTTGGCCACGCTGTTCTGCTGGACAGCTTCCTGGACACATGCCTAAGACAAATAAAGAGGAGAACACAGATCCCACACTGTCACCCACCGCGTCTCCGCCTTAACAAAGAGCCCACAAATGAAGAGATATTCAATCTTAATCTCTGTCTGTCAAGCATGTTTTTCAGGTCCACTCAAAGAAGTAATTGCACTTGTGTAGGCCCTATGCAGAGAGCAAAAGGGCTTCCGCCCACCTTTAAGTAGTTATCAGTCATTCTGTCATTATCCATCCATCCGTCTTCTGCCGCTTATCCGGAATCAGGTCGAGGGGGCAGCAGCTCCAGCAAGGGACCCAGAACCTCCCTTTCCCGAGCCACATTATCCAGCTCTGACTGGGGGATCCCAAGGCGTTCCCAGGCCAGTGTAGAGATATAATTTCTCCACCTAGTCCTGGCTCTTCCCCAAGGCCTCCTCCCAGCCGGACATGCCTGGAACACCTCCCAAGGGAGGCGCCCAGGGGGCATCCTTACTAGATGCCCGTACCACCTCAACTGGCTCCTTT
>JAODLL010062500.1:4504-17726 GCA_026546735.1 Forbesichthys agassizii
TCCATTTTTTGTTCCCCCCCCCCCCCCCCCCCCAGTATTGTTATCCATATGCTCTTTGCTATGTGACCCAAATCCAGATGACCCTTTAGTCCCAGACATTGCACATATCTACAAGTCAGACAAACAGAAGTGAGTTTGAAAGTGTTACGGTCTTAAAAAGAACAGCCATGTTTAAACTATTTTTATTAAGTAATTTTTGGCTTTTTCCCCCTTCAGGTATAATAAATTAGCCAGAGAATGGACTCAAAAGTATGCAATGTAAAGGACTGTGATGTTTTGCAATCGATGGAAGTGGCTTAAGCACATATCTTGCTGGTCATCTCTAAGACACAAAGTACAAGATTCAGTTCAATATCTAAACTGGGTGTAAACAAATATTTTATGCTGGAAGCACTTTTCTCTACCCACATAACTGGTTTTATTAATTGATTTTTCCATACCTTTCTTTTAAACTTTGAGACAATGACGATTATGATTATTATTACAAAATTGAAACCTGGTTTAATTTCTGACACTACATTTCTTTATTTTAGTGCAGTATAGTATAAAGCTATACAGAATCTATTTTTTATTATAATTTGCATTAAAATGTGAGTCAAAAATGTGTTTATTTTTTTTATCACTGTACAGTACAAATGTCATCGTCTCTTTTCATGGAATGCTTAATGGTGACTAAGTACTGCATGCAACCTGCCTATACCATCTATAGACACCAGTATTTATACTGTACATCCATGTAAGCGCTATCATATGGCACACAAATGAGCAAACGATGTTCTTAAATGCATGTCGGTATTTAAGGCTGATCTATGAATATGTTAAATACAAATAAGGTGTACAGTATGGTGCACTCTGGCCTTTCCTGTTTTACAAGTGATTAGATTGCGGCCATTTCTATTTTATCCACCAGATGGTAGCATTTACCTTTGACAATTTAGCCCATCTTGATTCACACTTAATTATTTTATGTGTCCCGTATATATTATGTTTAACGGTGAAATGGAATATGGATTTTTGAGTGTTAAATTTCATTAGAACCATTATAAATAAATAATCAGGTAGGTTACATTCGTTATTCTACGATAGGCTATAGCCTAATAACAGGATAAGGATGTATAGTAAGCGAGTCTAATGAAACCTGAAAAGGTATCCTACCTTTACATAGAAAGACACGTTTGAACTATCTAAACAATGACATTCTGCTAAGTGACATTATCATAAAAAAGTAATTATTTCCAGTTCCTGTATTGCTTCCGATTAGGCTAACTCAGGATGCATATTGCTTCCTCGATGAAACAATGTGTTACTTCGTAGGTAGCACTCTACGTCTTAGATTAAAAAAACTTAAATGAAATTGCTACAATTTAAAATTGGTATTATTTTTTTAAGACACAGGAAGGCATGCTCTCCTAACTTCGTCAGGGAGGAGTCCCGTTTTCTTTTTCTTTTTTTTAATGTTGACACGTGAAACTTTCCCGAGAAGTTGGTTGGTATGCTTAGTTTCTGCGCTAAACTCCGCAGACTGAGCAGCTTCAGCACTGATCCTGCCTATGTTTCGACCTCGGTAGGCGAAAATCAAGAAATATCTAAGGGCGCTGCAATGAGCACGAACACGGCTAATTGACGGAGGAAAAGTGAACTAAAACGCTATAACGTTCAACACCTTTGTTTTGCTCAACATAACTTTAAAACGCATTGGCCACTGGAAACGTTGCTGTGCAGCGCAATGGCTGCCCAGTGCGACACTTTAAGTGGATACTTGCAGCAGTCAGACCAGGGCTCTAACAGTGAACGAAGTGACTCTCCAGTACCAGGATCCGAGGATGATTTGAGCGGTTCACCTTCGTTGCCGGATCCAGAATGGACAGAGGAAAGATTTCGAGTGGATCGAAAGAAACTGGAAGTCATGTTATTAGGTAAAATAATTGTCAAAGTACCAGGTGATGAAAGAAGAAAGCTTGGTTTAACACATTGATCCTACATTGTCTACATTTGTATCTCAAAATAGCCTAACAGTAGCCTACTTTTCCATGTTTTCACATTGTGCTTTTAAGCCCTCTGTGCTTGGAGCTGAAACAGTTTAAAACCAACTACACTTTATAATCCATATGTAAGCAATAACTTGTATTTATGACGCAGAGAAACTCTTGATGATAAAGTTAACATTTCTTCAGTTTAAATTACATTGTAGTAGACTGATCCAAATTATTTTGTGTGAATCAACTGTTTTCATCCAAATGCTCCCACTGCTTGCTTTGCTATGAGGTAGGCAAGTGGTGGAATTATGTAACCCACTCACCAGTTTAAATTGTGTATGTGACAGGAAACATATATTCAAGAAGTGATAAACTAGTTAGTAGGGAGGCCATATACTTTCCAATGAGAGGCTTGTATACAGGCCATATAGAAAGTAGGAGTGCATCTTTGCATTTCTGTTCTACGTAATTGGTCTGCACTTTATCAGACTCTCAAGAAGACAGTGAGTCGCCATCAGCAGCAGGAAGCTGCCGGGGAGATTAACATTTACAAAATATTATTGAAATGATATCTTGAAATAGGTCTATAAAGAAATGTGTCCATGGCTATAACCCAAGAAAACCTGTATTACTGCACCAATGATGCAAAAGCTTTGGTACTAGTCATTTATTTGTTGTTTAGACGTGATTTCTGAAGACTTCAGAAATGATAACATGCTTAAGAGATGTTTCACGCAAGACAGTCCAGAATGTGTCACACTTAGTGGTACCGACAGCTGCTTTGTTGTCATAGCTATGATGTCACACATACATGCGTGCACACAAACACACAGGCACACACTGTAGACCATTCCTTTCAGCATGTACTGGTTGTGGTCCCATTGCTGCCTCTCTGTTCAGTACATTCCTTAAAGCTCCATGTCATCCATGCTTATTCCAGGAAAACAACTTAACAAGAGACCGGCCCTAAAACCCAAGGCTCCCGGATATACTGTAACGTGCCACGTCGTTCAGTGTTCCTCAGGTTGTGTGAACCTAGGTTTGTCTTTCCCCTGTGCTACAGTTCTCAGTTTTGTAGATGTCGTGTCCATGATGGGCTCTGTAAGTTATGGCGGACATTGCTCATGTTTACCCTTCCAAGTGGAGGGTGGAATCGACAGTTCTTGCATGTTTCACTAGGTCTACTATATCAGGGTCTTCTTGGTCAGCCCAATATTTGGGGGTCTCAGCTTTGAAACAGCTTCTTCCTCTCACCCAGGAAGCTTGTGTTATGAAGCTTATGTTTGAATATTCATGAATACTCATTGTGTCGATGCGTTAGCATCACTGCACGCCATCTGGCTGTGTTTTGATTGGATCAACCACAGATTGTGATGGGGAACTCCAGACACTGCTGTGTGGAGAACAGCTCTATGTGAACTCATCGAATGGAACATTTCGTATGCTGTGTTTTATTGTCTGACTGTGTCTCTGGTCTCACTTTCCTGGAAAACCGCGTGCTCATCGTGGCTAAAGGCCAGGAGTGGTATCGTGTTGGAATTGGCAGAAATCACAATGCCATCTTCCTCATTCATTCAGGTAGTCTGAGCAGTTGGTTACCATTTTGGAGCTACATAATAATGTACTCCATATATTGCCTACTTAAAATACCAAATATGTTATGTCTACTGTATTTTATGAAGCCAGATGCCTACAAACAGTTATTTGGAAGTGGAAGTTTTAAGTCACTTTTTTTTCTTTTAGACAACAGTGATGCATTGCCTAGACTCAAACAGCTGTATATGGTTATTTCACTGCAATACAGATCAGGCATTCCCAGTGTGTCATGAGAAATAGAAATAGAAAATTCTTCTTCAGCGGAAGAATTCTAGGTGTATATCTGTCTGCATGTTAAGGCATTGAAAATATTGATAGTACCGTGTAAGAGAAAAAATGATTTCTTCACCTGCAAGATGCATTGCTATACAGGGAAAAAATTAAATGTTACCATTTTAAGAGTTTCCAAGTACACATACATTCTAAAGGGAAACATAAATAGTTTCAGCACTCATACTTGTTTAAGTTAAATTAAGACATGTATAATGTCATTCATATTGGTATTTTATCAATGCTAGTACGAGTTAGGCTCACATTAATTTTAGTACAAGTAGATTTAGTGTAGTGAGTGACAACACAATCGTATACCCCCCGGACAGCCTTGAAGTGTAGTGTTGTACTGTTGGCACTCTAAAAAAAGAATTCCTATTTCTACAGCTAGGAGACCTTAAAACAGACAATTCAGAGGGGTGTTTTATGTGAACATAATGTTAAACAAGTACACTTGAAGTAAGTCATTGAAGCAAGTGTGGGAAAATTGTAACATTTTTGGCTACATTTATTGCCCCTTTTGTTTGCGTTTGGTGTATTTGTGCTGATATAGTTGGCATTCTCTATTGAGGGTATTCACTGAGATTGTGTGTTTGTATAGATCGCCGTCAGACCATTGTGCATATGTGCATAGTGTACACATTCTACTGTCGGTAATGGCAACAGCAACATATAATTAGGCTTAAGTGAATCATTTCTTCATTGAACTAATTTATTTTCCTGCTCCTGAACCACAGGCTATTATTGGGAATCTATGCTCCAGAATTTGGGCAGGAAAAAAAAAAGTAGATTAGCACAAGCAAACACACACGCTTCATAGAAGCATGTTTCCTTTGTTAATATGTGAATGTTGTAGAGATGCTAATATATTTGAACCATTGCCTGTGGATGCCAGGCGTATGCTTTTTTTCAGGCGGCAGTTTTAGAGTCATTGAAACCTTTTGTGGTAAACTGCTTTTACCACTACTATTTAACTACAGTTAACTTTGCCGGTACCCTTCTTCATGTTGGAGGACCAAGTCCTGTGGTCTAACACGATTGGCTGCAGCATGCTCTTCTCTAGGCCTTAATGTCCTTTTAATGGGACTAAAATGTACAAAACCACCATCACCACTATTACTCTCATTAGAAGAAGTGAAATCATGTCGCTACTGTATTGTACTTTAAGTGTCTCCGGAGACGTAATTACCTGATCTCTGTGCCCAGAGTGTATGTAGGGGCCTGATCTTCCGCTTGAGTGCTGAGTGAGGCCGTCAGACAGGAAGCTAGTGTCATGTGGGGAATGTTCTTCTGGAGGCCTCTCTCTCTCTCTCTCTCTCTCTCTCTCTCTCTCTCTCTCTCTCTCTCTCTCTCTCTCTCTCTCACGCTGTGGAACACTGCCGTTGCTCCAACTTGCTGCACCTCCGTTCTAGAGCAGATGGAGATCCCCTCTCCTTAAGCACGCAATGACCTTATCCTCATCCTTTGAGCTGACTTATTCATTCATAGGTGAAAAATACACATTTAGGAAACGGGTTTTAGGAATACATATCCATTCAGTGTACCTTATCTTGTAAGGCTGTTATAGTTAAAGGTGGAGTCAGTTTTTATGGTTCGCTAACTGTTTGATTCCACTGGATCTTGGGAAGATGCATTCCCAGTTAGTAGCAATAAATAATGGATATTCAAGGGGTCATCATTGCTGGGAATTCTTTTTTTTATATATTTGAACTTGGTCAGCAGATAAAACCCTTCAATGACATAGGGCGCTTCCTCAGAAGCTCTGCGCCCACAAATTGGACACGCATTGCCAGGTCTGGATTGTGTTCTTCATCTCTCTGTCGTTCTGCACGGCATTATTTCTTTTCCTATTTACAATGGTAGGGCTGTGTAGGAACACCAGATTATTTTACAGTTCATGCACAGAGCAGACACCTACCAGGAGATGTATGCTGAATTTCGACTAGAATCGCTGACTCCATCTTTTAACCAGAGAGATGTAACTACTGAATATAAAATATGGCAGCTTGAGAGATACACAGCATCACTCGCTATTTAATAGATGATCCCAGGACGGTTATTGGGTTAGCAACATGGCAAGCATTAACTGCACAAGTGTGCTCAAAATGAACGCTGTTGATTCATTGTCAGAATCTGTAGCTGTAATTGGGCATGAACAGTACAGTAGTGTAGATGAGCTCTGCCCATCTACCTCTCCAGATATGACCGAAACATGCTGATACAATTATACAATTCTATTCAACTTTGCTTACACATTAAATTCCTTCATCCTGGGCATGATGAAGCTTTCAGAGTTCTAATATAATTGAGCTCTGGTCGGTGGAAAAACCTGCGATTCATTACTCAAGAAAATAAAACCAGGAGTCATATTTTGACAGTCCAACTAGAGTTGGAGCACTCCAACCTATTTCTTTGCTCTTGGAACTGTAAATGGGCTGAAATGAATACCTGTTTTTCTATGTACCTCAAAGCAATTTTTTAAAAACCTTTTTCAAAGTGAAGATTTACATTCTTTCTGGTTTGTGGTTGCTATTTTAGAACGTTTTTGGGGGGGTTGGGGGCATCTTCCCTACCTCTCCTGTGCATGTGCACACATCTACATACATGATTGCACAGTACCCAGCCCTTACTGCTCACCCCAAGAGCTTTGAGTGTTTATCTTTGGAGAACCTCGGTTTTTGGGTTTGTTGCTCTCTTTCATTCAACCTCAAGTACAATCTAGCTCCTTGCCCCTTGATTGAAGCAAAAGCAGCTTTATGAGACAACCTTTTGGATTTAGTCCTGACCGTTGTCTCATAATTCTGATGTTGGATCAAGGAGAGTGAAATGTGTGAAATATAGGAAATGTCATAATGTTTAGGTTGGGGCGAGGACAGCCATTTCCAAAAGACTCAAAATAATTACATTATTTTCCCATGGGGGCTTATTGGATGTGTCGGTGCGGTGGAGACCTTTTCAAGTACTGTAATCGAGGAAGCAGTTCTTGCTTTCTCGTAGGCTTAGAGGAATGACATTTTAGCAAACTGTAATGAATTCCTAATGGAAATGTTGCATTAAGCAGTTACCCCTATCTATATTTTGTGATGGTGACAACCTCTGCTCTGTGGGGGATCTGCAACACTTGATACCAGGTACCAAGAATGCACAACGGTTGGGTAATCACAATTTCTGTTCACATAACACAGAAGAATGTTGTTAATAGATAAAGTTAATATTTTACTTACAACAGCTTGTCATGGTCTGGCTGCAACCCCTTAAAACACAAGAATGTTTGTTAAAGTTGTGTTTGATTTCCTGGGTGAGTTAATATACAATATAGTATAATGTCTTCAGTCCATATTAGATTATTGTCTGTATCTTGCCCTCAGGGTTAATAATTATAATTTACTTGCATGCTTTTTCTCTTGGCTGGACATCGACATCTGGAACTTTTAGTTTATTTATTTGATACACAGTTCCTTAGTAACACTGCAGGTGTCGAAGTACCATTTTTGTGAGATCTAGTCTGGTGATAGTTTTAAAATGTATCTTTTTTTTTTTTTTTTTACAGAGAATTGTTAGATAACTGTATGTAACTTTTGTTTTTGTATTTCAGAAAAAGATATTAATAGTTAATCATAATATATGAGTTATGTTATGAGAGTTGCACTTTGATCCTGACTAAGAAACATTATATCTTATCAGCATTTTTCCCAATTGAAGACAGGGTGGATGCTGCATCTGATGCAGAACAAATTAATATTCAGTTACCTCACTTGACACACAAATTAAATGGGAGGGAAAGTAAGAGATATCATAGCAGACATTTACAGCACAACATAAATATTTTAAATGACTAAAATAGGAAAATATAAATGCAAAATCAATATAAAGTGAGATTTACGTAACGCACTTGGTCCGCTGCTCGTGGTAACGATGGGTAGTTCACAGTCGGCGCTCTGCTTTTGTAATTTTCCGAAGATGATCATATAATTAAATAATAATAATTTTAGATATAGGATATGATAAGGAAAATTATGAGAGGGAAAGCATACTGGTTGTGATCCCCACTCAGACATGGCAACAGATGAGAGTACCGTAGGGAGAGACCGACATTCACATATAGTATAGCCTTATATACTGTGATACATATAGCCCCATAGACTGTGATACATATAGCCTCATAGACTGTGATACATAGAGCCTCATAGACTGTGATACATATAGCCCCATAGACTGTGATACATATAGCCTCATAGACTGTGATACATATAGCCTCATAGACTGTGATACATAGAGCCTCAGACTGTGATACATAGAGCCTCGTAGGCTGTGATACATATAGCCTCATAGACTGATATAGCCTTATATACTGTGATACATATAGCCTTATATACTGTGATACATATAGCCTCATAGACTGTGATACATATAGCCTCATAGGCTGTGATACATATAGCCTCATAGACTGTGATACATAGAGCCTCATAGACTGTGATACATATAGCCTCATAGACTGATATAGCCTTATATACTGTGATACATATAGCCTTATAGACTGATATAGCCTTATAGACCGATACATATAGCCTCATAGACTGTGATACATATAGCCTCATAGACTGTGATACATATAGCCTTATATACTGTGATACATATAGCCTCATAGACTGATATAGCCTTATATACTGTGATACATATAGCCTTATATACTGTGATACATATAGCCTTATATACTGTGATACATAGAGCCTCATAGACTGTGATACCTATAGCCTCATAGACTGTGATACATATAGCCTCATAGACTGTGATACCTATAGCCTTATAGAACGTGATACTGATACATATAGACTGTGATACATATAGCCTTATAGACTGTAATACATTTAGACTGTTTTCTTACTTCAACTTTTTGTAAAACAACTAGGAAGTTACAGTATTAGTCGTGAGGAACATCCCTATCTTACAGATAGGTCAACACCGGGGTTTGAACCCATGACGTTCCGGCTGGCAGCCCTTAGTTCCCTCTCCTACAGTATGGTCACTATAGTTCCCTCTCCTACAGTATGGTCACTTTATATCCCCCCCATAGATACAGTATGAAAACGTTATTTATATTCATTAATTATTTCAGTCATCCATATATGTATTTCAGACAAACTGTGGTAGTTAATATTTTGATACCATCTTTTGTAGTAATGCTCCATAACATTTTTTAAATATGTTACATATATATTGAATTTAAATCTTGATTTATTGCAAATCTTGAAATGTCTGTTATAAAAAACGCAATTAGATTTTATTTCCAAAATCGTTTAGCTGTACATTGAGCGCTTGGCAGAAAAATGAAAATTGTTTTATTTTAGTAATCTTGTATTTTTTGTCATGACGTACTTAATCTCACTTTTTAGGATAATCTGCACTCTGCACGGTAAATTGCTTGTTAAATTCCCCCCGACCCTTTTAATTATTGACTGTGACATGATGGTCATGTCATTTAAGGCCACATATGACGCCAACCAACCATTACCGTTATCCCGTGCCGTCTGTCGTCCATGGAGTCCAGTCTGTTCATATGGGGCTCTCTGGGGTTAGGCAGATAACTTGTGCAGATGCTGGACAGCTTTGCAGAGCCAGCACACATTTTCAGTCACTAAACTAGAGATCCAAATCCTGTATGTTTATAAAAGGCTTAGATTGTAAATAAATGATAAATGCTATGGCCACGCTGTTTCGATGCCTGTTCTTAAATCCAGGTTAAATAATTGCATTCCCACAGTTATTTCTATGGCCAAGTGGCAATTTAGCTGTGGATTTATCTTTGAATCTATTCACAATGACTTATTTATTTTTATAGGAAGCAATCCTTATTTGTTCTAAAGTCCTATTCTGTCAGGTTTGATATTCATCTGAAAGATATACAGTATTGTGTGCCTGCATAGTGTTTAGATCTTCATGGTCCAGGCTTAAATGTCATACCTATGTTCATATTAGGGTTTAGTCTTGCCACTATACTCAGTGGTGTAAGCAATTAGCTGTCACACCTAGATTACCTTTTTAATTTTATCATGCTCCATATATGCTCTTGTGCTTTTTAAAAAATTTTTTTTTTATAACATTTGAGATGAATGTGTACTTTTCCTTACAAGTCATCCATATTCAAGATCTCAGTGGATTTGTGTAGTTTCCCATCACTGTCTGTAATGTTGGGTGAGTCATTTAGTGAGATATTTGGTTGTTGACAGCATAAGTGGATATCGGTTCACATCTGAGCTATGAGACCTCTGCTCCCTAGATATTTAAAAGGTTATTGATACTTTTTGGCGTCGTTTGTTTGGCGTTGGTGCCTCCATTACTAAACAGTTCATAGAGGCTGTGGTGGAGGAGAGGAGCTTCTGATAAGTGTATAAATTAGCTGTGTAGAGATTAAAGCAGGTTTGCATGTTGTATTCTACCTTTAAAAAAAATATGTATACAGTCCGGTATGATGTGTTATAAGGACATGGAGAATGAAGATCTGTATAACTATAGGGCTGTTTACATTCTTTTTAATTTCAAAACGTCTCCTAAATCTATTCACAACAATGTAATCTCCCGGATACAACTTGCTGTTCCACTGAATAATGGATACCAGACGCCAATTCATCCAGTGCTTGCTAGAGTTACGTTGTGTGTGTCACTTCTCTATACAAACTGAAGGAGGAAATAGAGTTTATAGGTACAGATCCAAGATATGGATTAAATTACCGTGTTCATTGTTAACATTTCCTCATTAATGGTATGAGATATATTTTTCTGCTTCAGTAATGTTGGTTAGATTCTATTTGAATTAAAATAGCAATCTAATTTAAAGAATATATTTATTATATTGATCTGACGTCTCCTTAGAGGTCAAAACTTCTTTGCGCCCCAGTTTACAAGATGCTGTCTTTTTAAGATGGAGCACAATTGTTGTGATGTATCCTGGCACTCCATACACTGAGACAGATTTGAAACAAACACTTTTGCAATGAACGCAGGATGAAATCTGCCCAGTGCTAATTGGTTCGTTTCATGTCGTCTCCAACTTATTTTGGAAATGTTTTGGAAAATAACTAATCAAATGCGTAATTCCTGATTTTCTCATTTCTCATTTCTCATTTAAAAACAAATGTAATTCCAATCAGATGCCTCTGAAAACATTGCTAACACTGTGGACAGCACATGCTGCACGCATCAAGAGGGGGAAAAAGTGCTGTGTAGGCGGGAGACTGGTTTGTTCCTGCCCCCATAAAATATGAACGTACCCACGTACCCTTTGTATGATCTGCCTCAATCTGCTCCCATGGTGGGCCTGCACACCATTCGTCTGCTAGCAGGATGTTTTTCTCTCGGCATGTGAGTCTTGTGTTGCTACATAACATTCCTTAACCTCCATGAATTCAACAATACATTTACAATTTGGCATTTAGCAGATGTGTTTTTTATCAAAAAAGAGATGTACAGTGAGTACAATTACTAGTTGGAAAAGTATTGAGGGACAGGTAAGGCGTAAGGATACTTACAGGTAGGTAGAAAAAAGGGATTAAAAGAGGTCAACTTTTGGTTTCAGAAATCACCAAGGATCAGAGTTGGAAAGTAACTAATTACATGTAATCAGGTAGATGTAACTAATTACAACAACAACAAAAAAACAGTAACTGTAATCCATTACATTTACCATCTTAAAGAGTGGAATCAGATTACAGGTATTTATAAAAATTTGATGATTACTTCTAGGACTACTTTCAAGTGTAAAAGAAGTTTGAAGAATAAAAATGCATAACTGAATCGGCTATTCTCTCATTAACCTTTCATTAACTTTAATTAATAATTGAAAACATTTGTTATTTTATTCTGATCCCCTGAACAACATGAACAGTCACAAAAATAGCCCAACTGACACCAACGTTCTAAGTTGGTGTCAGTTGGTTGCAGTCTTCAGAATGTTGAGAAAACCAACTGCCTGTCCATATCGCCCAGACAGTAACTGACAGGACAACTCAGACCTTGGATAATGCGACATGAAAAACAGGGAATAACTCAATATCTCAATTGCAAACAAGTCGAGCTGACATTACAGTAGGCTACTATCGCGGTTGGAAAACTGCTTGCTGCTCTCTTTCTTCAACTGCTTTATTCGCATCCTCACGTCCAGAAACTACGGCAAAGTGAAATGAGTAGCTAATGGACAGTTATATAGCCTCCTAGACATTAACATTGTGCCTGGCGAGTAGTCAGGACTCAATATGAGACTACACTCATATTGCGGTTTATTAGTAAACTTTAGAGTTGTGGGAAAACTCTAGACGCCCAGTCGCTAGTCCACACCTTGGTGTAGTTCTATCTTAAATGTGTGTTTGGGGGAGAGACGAAGAGAAGGTGATCCTGATTATCCTGATCACAGCAATTTGATGACCATTAAACGGAAAGCGCAGTGTTTTAGGCTCAATCCTAGTATAGTCTTTTTCTTCTTTTCTGAAAAGATACCTGTATGTGTGTGTGCGCGATCTCTTGTTAGATGTTTTTCTTTTCTCTATACTTTATTTTTGTGAGGCAAATTATAGTACTAGGTCCATGGAGTTGTATTGAATATATGTAGGGTGTTTTAAGCATGTGTATCAAGGTTTTGTACATCATTAGTTACTTTAGTTTTGTGCCAGTGCCAACAGATTCCACTTCCTCCATTAGCCAAGGTTTTTCAGGTAGGTGTATCAATTAGGTGCACTGGAAGATGTGCTGAATATTTGTGCTCTTCTATGAAATGTGTCTGTTTTGGTCTTCACAGGAAACGCCACAGTAAATATAACTTCCACTCTCGCTGATAATACTAAAAGGCCACCCAAGAGTTGGACACTCCACAGGCCATTATCATTTCACACACTCACACACACAAAATATGTTAACCTCTCACCTGCCAACCTTCACCCAAGCCCTCCCCAATATCACATTGCTTCTTGTAAAGTAATTTATTTCACTTTTTACTGCTAGGGATAGGTTTGGAATTATATTAGCTATACCGTAGTTATTCCTAAGTATGACACATCCTCTGTTATTGTGGCTCTTTAATTTGATTACTATAAGCATTTTTAAATCAGACAAAGACATTTATTACTAATATGTATTTAAAGTAGTATTCCAGGCAGTGTGGTGATTTATACAGTTGTACTCTGCATCACAATCAAAAGGTTTGATTGTGATGTTTTGTTTTATGTCTGAGTCCTTTCCGCTACAAAGTGAAGACATTAGTTGGAGTTAGGGGTGCACAATATATCGATTCAGTATCGTTATCGCAATATCACATTGCGCAATATCATATCGAAAATGTTGCAATATTCAGTTTATTTTGTGGAGAGATGCGTCCATTGGCTGTTTGGCTT
>JAODLL010062511.1:0-17722 GCA_026546735.1 Forbesichthys agassizii
CAGGCTGAGCTGACGTCACAGAGACCACACTGTGCCACACGCCTGACCTTGAGAGATAGCTGCCCTCACTAGGTTCTACGGCAGAGCCTGTTGTTTTCTTTCTGTAACTTTCCACTACTTGTCCAGTGTGTTCACTGTTAAACAATAAGATCTAATACATATATCTAAAATATAAAGCACAAATTTCTACAGTAGCTATTATTCCATATTCTAATATGGCTCACATGTAAATGCCACCGTAATGGCCCAATCAACAGCAGGATGTTGGACATTCTAACAAACATCATGCTCTCTCAGACCCACAGTAAATAAGAGAAAGGAAAGACATACAAATTCAGAATGTACTCCAGACGGTATATTTAATATACTTACAAGGTCACTTCTCCTTTGTGAGCTGGTAGTGGGAGGGGGGGGTTGTATTCTACAGTAGACAGTATATATATGTTTCTTTAATGTGTGTCTTGTATTTTGTTATGTACAAAGTTAAACTGAACTGAAGTTGTTTTTCTCAAGGAAATGTTTAAATCTTCGAACATCAAGATGTTTCTTGGTAGGTTGCCGCATCTATTACACATCAAAATATAAATATCAAGGAGAGCCTCTGTGTTTATTTAAGTCAGTAACCCCAGGTGAGGGTCTTCAATAGCAAATGGCTAACCTAGCTAAATTGTTTGCAGTAATCATACAAAATGAATGGATCAATAAAGTATTATCATATGGGAAAGTAAATGTTTATGACTTTTTGTCTTTTTCGCACCCAAATTGGGAGATATCTGATTAAATAAGTGGACGACGGGTTCCTAATATTGTATTAGAATTATTTAATTTTTTTACTGGTACAGAGAAAATATAACAGATAAAAATATTTTTTAAAACAGAACATCCCACTGACATTAGAGTTTTGAGCCCCCCCCTCTCTCTCTCTCTCTCTCTCTCTCTCTCTCTCTCTCTCTCTCTGAACATGTAGATTATTACCAATAATTGAGCTAAAAAGGCCTGTGTAATATAACCTCGCTCCTCTTCTCTACTAACCCATATGAATGGCATGACAGTTCCACACAGGCTCCCATCCACATTACTAATGACTTCCTCTTTGGACAATCATTGACCCTCATTGTGAGCTAAAATTACATTACACTTGACATGGATGACCATGACCTCATTGGGCCAGTGTGTGTATTCACTCACACTCATAAATACTGTATATACATGAATACAAGTCCCACATACTGTACTTAAACACACACACACACATACACACACACACGCACACACACACACATACACAGCCAGACACAGAGGTATACAGTAACTGTCTTGGCAGTTTCCTGTCAGCTGTTGTTTGTCATCTCCATGGCTAAGAAAGCCCGATTCTGTCTGTCTCTTGTGTGTATGTGTGTGCGTGTAGTGTACATTGATCTAAACATGGCACACCAGACCAACTGTATCATCTAACTTTATTGACTCATAAGGTGCATATTGCTCAAGTGATTTCCCTGTTTTGACAACTCATATCAAAACCATTGTTTCAAGGGGGCTTAAAGGAACGTCTCAGAAAATATGTGTAATTATACCCATTTGTTTTAAGTGCATCTTAGCCAGGTTAGAGGAGGAACTAGCACAGTCACAGACTGGTAGTATAATAGTAGCAGACAGACAGACAGACAGACAGACAGATAGACAGATAGATAGATAGATAGATAGATAGATAGATAGATAGATAGATAGATAGATAGATAGATAGATTCAGTGTTCATTGAAAGTGCATCTAAAATTGATCTCCAGGTCCCTCTTGTGGATTGATTCAGTATAGAATAACATTGCTTCTGTTTATTGTTATTGTATTGTGTACTGCTCATGACATAGGATGGAATGTTAGTTAGAACAGAGAATATTCTTTATTTGTCTAATCTCAACCCCCCCGACCACACACACACACACACACACACACACACACACACACACACACACACACACACGCACGCACACGCACACACATACAAACAAATACATTGTAAAATAAATACATCTAGGCCACTTTACAATAAATCAGTAAATCAAGCTGAGTATCACATTATGCTATATCATGTTTATCATTAGACGACAAATATTCAATTTTGAAGAAAGTAACCTACAGTAAACAATTGCTATTTCTCAGCAGGTTTCTATGAGACAAACAAAAAAGCACTATTTAAACTGATGACCACATGGTGTCGCAATGTGCTAACAAACCTTACCCAAACTGACTAGGCTACTTATAGAGAATGGCATTGATATGCAACGATCCTAATCGGTCCAATCATTTGGTGTCAACTGCTTGACCCATTTGTGGAAATATTATTTTTATCTGATCTTTAGTTAATAACTTTGAGTTAAGTAACAAAAGGGAATGTTAATATTTAATGGAAAATAGCACATAATAATAATAATAATAATAATAATATTAATAATAATAATATTATTATTATTATTATTATTATTATTATTATTATTATATGTTTTTAATAATAAGTTGCATATGACACGTTGCCATATATAACAGAATTATTATTATTATTATTAGCAGCAATTATTAAGGTATATTCGATTTATACTGTATGTATTTCATATTCTTTGAGAGACAATCAATGTAAAAAGATTATTTACAGTTTAACATCTCTGTTTAGCCTTCGGTAGAAGAAGTTCATATATATTGTTATTTTTACAAATATAGACCTACTGTGGGTTTATATTACAAGACTTGCCTGTCAATACTGCGGAAGCCTGATTACATAAAATCCTGGTTCAAGTTCTAGGCTAGGCCTAAATACAATAGGCATGTTTTATCTGAAATGAACATCGAAGGACCAAAGACAGGCTATGCATAACCTTTGCCACTAAATTGTAAAGCACTACCATAGCTGTTTCTAAGAAGGTATAATACTCAATGGATACGCTTTTCTTCGGTTGTGGCCTGCAAAAGAGTCCATTTTTGTATGGGTGCCATTTAGGCATTTAGGATACAATAACACATATATTCAAAATGCTGATTGGGCCCAAGCAACTTTATTTAACTTTTTTTAATGTTTCAAAGTGGCATATGGTTTAATTTTACTCAATCCTGTTACCAAAACTGAAATGTCAGTTAAAATACATATTTAAAAGTACATCAAACTATTTATTTGTTAAGCGTTGGTTACATGTTCAAATACTTGATATTTGTCACTAAAAATATATTGTATATCCAAGCAAGCTGTATTTTTCTAAAAATGCAAGCCATTTCTTCCTTTAACAAGCAGATACTTTCTAAACAAACTATTTAGGTAACAGGAAAGTAAGTTGAGATTGACCTTCTCAGTCACCAAATATATAATAAAATATTTAGGAAATAAAGTGAGATAATTTGCTTTTGGTCTTCCCATGACTGTCAGAACATCCAGATGATGTAGCTCCTGCTGGACAAGTGACTTCTGGAACGTTTCAAGTATTTCAGAAGGGGAAATGTGTCATGGTAACAGGACTGAGTGAAACCTAAAACAACTAATATGTGTATTTTAACTAAAATATTAAGGATTTCTCATAAATGGGATCATGAATCACACAGAAATAAAAATAAAAAAACATACGATTTCTGAAGAATTCTAATGAGCAGATTTCATGGTGTAATGCTAGAGAGCAAGGTATCAAATGCTATTTCTTTCAGTGTTATATGTAGTTTTATTACTGTTTTAAATGTTATATATTGCATTTGCAATTATGTCAATGAGCAGGACACTTTACTATACTACAATGTGTTTTACAGTTAGTTTTCATGCATATTTATAAATATAATGTCCTGGAGACAGAAATGGCACCCATCCGGCAGAATGGCCCAAAAGCAAGCTTGCAGTATACATGGATGTTCATCTAACCACGTGTTTTCCAAAACTATTATGTCCAAACACATTAGCTGTATGAACTCATAAGTAGATCAAGTAAGCCTAGAATTTCAGGTATTCAAGGAAGCAACACACTAATAATATTATATCTAATAAACTGCCCCATAGCAAACTAAACGGTCCTAGATCTTACTTCTTAGTTATTTTACCCATTCAATTATTTTCTTAAATATTTTGTCATCCTTGCTACAGCATGTTGCTGTTAAATTGTATGTGTGTTGTGGATCCCGCGAGCAGCTGCAAAGGTAGTTTTTGCGATGCTTCACTGCTGGATTGGCTATCGAGAGAGATAGAACCCTGCGGCAACATCTAGGCTACTGGTCAGGTGTGTGGGTGTCTGGCTGTGTGTGTGTGTGCGTGTGTGTGTGTGTTGTATGTATGTGTGCAGTCAGCAGAAATGTAGGTGTGCGGTATGGGGGTACGTTAGTCTCCCGCTCACTCATAAGAACACCTACACACCTCACATCTACAGTGCAGGTATACTGTAGTCATACTGTATACAGTGCATAGTCATTCCGCATACACCTCTTCAACACCATTATAGGTTACGGTTTCCTTATCTAACATCCTTCTATTCTGTCAACCTCCCGTTGTGTCTGGACGGCATGGAGGAAACCAATAATAACCACCAGCGACAATTCAGCAGCCCAACTGGAGGGCACACAGTTAACAGGAAAAACACTAATGCTGACTAAATAACTAGTATCCAGAAGTATCTATTTAGTTACTAAGTACTCACACTAAATGTACAGTATGTGTGCTGATAGACTCTGGTTTATAATGATCCCAAGAGTTTAGCAGCCGTGAAATGGTGCCATTATTGATTCACGTTATCACACAGTCCTGTCTTATTTAATTATTACAATAGCCTACATTTTCAGGCATGCATGAATGGTTGGGTTGTCTAACATAAATGCGTGAGTGTGTGTGTGTGTGTGTGTGTGTGTGTGTGTGTGTGTGTGTGTGTGTGTGTGCATGTGTTGTGCATGCCCAGGTAGCACATACTGTATACCTGGCATGGTTATAAATGTCCATTTTAAATAAAAAAATAAAGAACTATTAGAGTGTCGTCTCTCATGGCAAATTAGAGAATGCATCTATGTTAGGCGACTTGACATCAAAGCTACATGCAGTACACATCAAGTGTGTCTTTTTGCGTCTGAATTCGTAAACACTGCATGTCTTAGTGAATGTCATGTGAGGCCATATAATGTGGACCAACAGTAGCCTCCAGCAGCCTCGATTGGCCCAGAATGCCCAAACGATAGAGATTGGATGAGATCAGCCATGAAACTGTTAATCTAGCTAGCGCTCTGTTAAATCAAGTGTAACACAATGCTGGCACGCAATGCTGGCACGCAATGCTAATCCCTATAAATATTTACACTGAATGTTTACTGATCAAATCACAACTATTTTAAATCATTAGGTATATTTGAGTGGGGATGATAGAAGAGGATATGATGAACCCTTCACTTCAAAGACAGACTGCACTATGCCCTCAGCTTTTATGTTAATTTACACAGTATGCGTGGCTTTCAGTAGTGTAATGACATACAAGCAAAAATATCAACGTCTTGTAAGTGTCAGGATAGAATATGGTATATCCACTGTATGTCTGCCACTCTGAGAGCTGTTCTGCGCAAAATATAGTTCTATGGACATACCATAGGCCACATAGGTGTTATTATGGTTCATTACATTACAGATTAGAGCAAAGCCATACTCAAATTACAGTAGGCCTAAACCTTTATTTGTTTGACTTGCTTGTTTGAAAGGCTTATGAAGCAACTGCCGGAAGTGAACCTGAGCCACCTAAATGATGTTATGCCTGAATTATCCAGTTAGCTTGCTTTATTAAATGTCTGTGCCAGGCCATTCATAAGTAGGACTTTATGAATAGAGCTTTGCCCACCCAGACTGGGGCCTCACTTTAAAATTACTTACTCATTGGAAATATTATTATCTAAGTGCTTTAAGAAACACTTTTCACTGCTAATGCAGAGATAATTGTGACCATTTCTTGATGCACATTCTTTTCTCCTAACCTTTAACTAATATGGTAGGCAGAGATTGAATCAGTTTTATTTAAAAAAGGAGGGCGTTGACACCTTATGGCACCTTTATAAATAAAACTATTTCAATTCCTCTTCTCTCAGCACAATTCCAATATGAAACCATATGCCAGTCTCAGTATAATGGCGTTCATGTTATTATTAATCCGAATCTGTGGTGCAATTAAATAAACAGTAACACTTGGTATAGCCTTGCGCTATCCCTGCAGGGTCAGTGACAGCCCAAGGTGTAGCCTACGGCTCTCTGATGTTGGCTAGATAGAATTATGATAAGAACTTAGAACTCTTTTTGGTCAAATGCTACAGTGGTGGTCAATAGAATGCTATATATCTTATTATATGCCTATGTGCTTTAGCGTGGCTGAGTTTATATTCCCCATAACAACACAGGGACAAAACTATAGCCATAATACACACACAAAATACTGGACATTTTCCAATAATTGTAACTTCAAATAATACCAAAAAATAATACCACATACAAATGCATGCTGCCCACCCACTATAATTCGCACTGAGAATGCGCGGCAATGATGTCTGCTCCACGCTGCAGGCTATCAGCTGAACAGCGGAACAACGAACCACTGCAGAACGGAATACAGAGCGACGGAGAGACCATATCTTGAAATTCTTCTGCATCTACAATATTACACAAGGTCAGTCTCTTGTGGTTCGTATAGAGAAACTATCACTGGAGACCATATCATTGTATTATTTAATTGCATGCGGAGACGAATGACAAATTAACGTGACAATGCTGAATGTCACCTAGGACTCAAGCGTTGCAGACATCCTCAGTGCGTGATCGGCGCACGGTTTGGCTTGCAGGGTGTTCTCCGGTGACATAGCCTGCAGAGACACAGTTGAGGATTCATGTGCAGTTATTAGCCGATGGTTTCGAATATTCGCTGTTGTGTTGGGACAGGGATAGGCCTACGCTACCATACCAAGTTCAGGAGATATAAGACTTAAACATTTAAAAACTACAGTGCTCCTCATATCAGAGATAGGGCTATAGGTGTGTGCGATGAGGTGTAGGCTAATTTGCTACTACGGAACTACGGCATGCGTGTGCAGAATCAACCGTCGTCTGAGAAACATCGATTTTAAGCGTTGCAAGTTACCAGGTATCTTGCCAAATTGTCCCAACCACCTGGCTGGAAATCGTATAGTCATGTACGTTAATTTGTTGGCAAAGGAACGTTTCCGGCAGGGGAACAAGTAAGGCATGACATGTCGATCTCACGCAAACGCGACTTCTTGGCGTCCTCTCTCTGGTTGTGCAGGTGGAACATCATTAGATAGAATCAGAGGATACCGGGTCCGCTTCAACACCCTTAGCCGTTCAATTTGTCAAATGGCCAGTATGAAAGTGTTGTGTCTGTGACTAGAATCGATATTTGCACGGTCAGGCAATGAATAGCTAAATCTACGAAGTCAATATTAGTATTTAATTAATGTTTAGATTGGGCTTGGAAAAAATGTAGTGTCTGTTTATTTACAGGTTGAAGCCTAGTTGAATCCTTACCGTAGCCTATTTTGTCATAGTAACGAGGGTGTGGCTGATCGCACCATATCTCTAGTAGCCTACAACATTTTTACCAGATACAAGGCTCCTCTGCCTGCCCATTTCTGCTCGTTTGACCATCCAGTCATTGGCCTATTTGTCTATTAACTTGCAGGACCAGCTCGCTGTGAAAGAAGGTTCCTTCCTGTCTGTCTCAGCCCAGAACATGGACGTGCTTTCAGCCGCATCCGCTGGGGGATGACAACAGGTAAAGGGCTCAGATGTGGACGATCAGTGAAAACCCGTATTGGATACAAAAATAAGATTGGGATGGGCGTGTAAGACACGTAGAGTCTACGGGCTCAGCAGCTGAGACATACAGCCACCAGGGAGGGGGGAGAGGGGGCACAGAGGCTGACTGTGGTCCTTTTAAAATCAACAACAACTGGTGGAACCCCTGTCAGACCAAGACTGTACCACGTGGAGAGAAGAGCTAGGAATTTTTACTATTCATTCTCTAATAATTTCACCAATACTTTGGACTGAAATGAACATGTCAAGCTTCTCCAAGGAAATACAAATGACAAATGGATGACTAAATGATGGACTAATACAACTCAACTATCGCAGTAGTAGCCTACTCTGAGTAACAGATAGCTCTCTCTAAAGGTACCATTCTTAATTAACACTGACTACTTACATACAGCCTTATTACTATTGACATGTATTGAATGGCCAATCCACATTGTAATGGACTCTAATGGCTTTTGATGCCATGCGAGGCATCGGCGAGCACAGCCAGTACTAGTACTGAAGCAACTGAAACAACAGACTGCAGCTCACGTGATGTCAGATATCGTCTTTCCAGTGACATATAGTTGAACTATCTGAACCCAAGATGGGCCGGTCAGTTGGATGTGGTGTGATGTGGGACTGGTCCTTGACGGCGACATGGCTCTGCTACAGGCAGTTGCCCCAGCGGTGTTCCCTGTTCAATCTTCCCCTCGTCTTCCTCCTCCTAATGGTCCTGGTATCTCCTGCCCTGTCCATCCACATGGAGAGAGTGGAGAGCCACAGTGAGTTTAGCTGTGAGCCCATTGGCCTGAGAATGTGCCAGGACCTGCCGTACAACACCACCTTTATGCCCAATCTGCTCAACCATTACGACCAGCAGACTGCTGCACTAGCCATGGAGGTATGCTGTGTGCGTGCGTGCGTGCGTGCGTGCGTGCGTGCGTGTGTGTGTGTGTGTGTGTGTGTGTGTGTGTGCACATGCGTGGGCGTGCGTGCGTAAATGCCCCATCTAGTCAAACTATTCCGACCATCTGACCACAGCACAGGCAAAATGAGTGCCTGTGGGTTTGCATGTCACTTGCACGCACATGCAGTATATGTATGTATGTATGTATGTGTGTGTGTCACTGCGTATATGTGTGTTGTGTCGGACCCTTAAGCAGCTGAAGGAGGGAATACGGTATGCTGTAGCTGAAGAACAGCCATCTGTATTGCCACCAGGCAACTGCAGTTCATGACATTAAGCACAAGCCTTGCCGTCTATTGATGGGGAAATCAATCACGCTGCAGAAGGTAGTTAACACGGTATGAAATCCATCCTCAGACTAAAGGGAAATGGTTAACACATTAATACCAGCAGTAGTGAGCCTTTTGTAGTGGGCCTGCCCTGTACACAAATACTGTAATGAAATGTAGCTAAATACATCCCTGAACTTACATTGAGATATGTCACCCACTGTGTGTCCTATTGAGTGCTAGAATAGAGATGAACACAGAGAAACAAACACACTTATGAGCAAAGAGGCTGATACTCATTTTACTACCCAGTTTTCTCAAAACATATCTTATTAAAAATGAATAATATGTGAATGTTTCTTTGCACTAGTTTCCCTCAGTGGAAGGACATGTCTTAAATGAAAGGTGTACCGTGGAGGAAGGCGGGGTGTATTGCGTAGCATCTGAGAACCATGTCTGGCACACATCCTGACGTCTCCTGTTACCACTCCATCCTCCTCCTTTGTCAGGCTGGGGGAGGTAAGGCTGTGGACCTATGATTTATAGAGGAGGGTGTTGCCCAGTAACCACGCCGTAATAACCTCGGTTAGCATTTTGCTATTGCCATTGACAATCTGTGAAACAGTAATGTTGAGGAAGACTTAAATGTCAATCTCAATGTTCAACATGTACAAGCTAGACCTAGCTCTGTGTGTGTGTTGGCAGAGACAACTAATTAACTATAATATGAGGACATGGAATAGCGGCAAAAACGGGGTTAGCTGAGCCACACTAATTTTCACCACTGCCACTCTTGGCTGGAATTTCCCCACCAAAGAATATCAACTCTTGTGTTGCCTCGGGCTTTAATAATCGGTTTGTGATTGTGGACTGCAATACTATTTTAAGAATAATGCAGTTCTTGTTGATTTCAATGAATTGTAAAAGGCTAAAAGCAAGACATGACAAATGCATTTTCTAACCATTTTTCTGTCCAGGCTTGTACAGTTTGCAATGGCCCTAGAACTACAGGGAGTTGCACCGTCATAGCCAATATCCAATGTGCAAACGCTCGTCAAGCCAAAGCCTTCCTCTAGTCTCATGTCAAAACATGCAGTGTCATTGATTGTAGGAAGTGTGGGTTATTGAACTTCATCTGACCCAAAGGAAGAAAGAGAGTTGTAACTGACACGTGTGGTCCCTCCAGTCAAGGTAGAGGCAGGGTTCTGGTGGTTGACTAGAGCAACATGAGCCTTCTTCCTGCTCTGCTCTGTGCTGACCTGGCACACCGGGCTGAGTGCAAACCCTGGAGGAAATTGAATATTATCTCTCACGGGATGTTGGCTATTTAATACCAGCGTTCTCTCTTTGTGTGTGTGCCTGTGTTCGTTAGGGGGCGGGTTGTTGGTTGTGTAAACCCATGTAGTGCTTGATGTCATTATGACATGATTCCAATCTAAGTGTTTCTGTCCTTGCTTAAGCAACCTCCTGTGTAATCTGTACAGAGGGGAGTAGTTACGCTATATGGCCGTACAATAGACATACAGGTGTTCTATTAATGACTAAACGAAGATGGCAGTTTACTGCAAATTCTAATTAACATCAAGGAAAAACTAGAAGCTTTTTTTTTTGGGCCGCATACTGATATTATGTTGTGTCACAGTTTGAGCTAAATAATTTGAACCTTAACATACTCATGGCAGGTATTTAGATGGACTAACCTCTGAATCTGCTCTTTTTAAATGTCCATGACGTTAAAATGTTAAATGAATTGCTGGCATCTGGCAAAATCCTGATGGATGTGGAAATAACAGTTGTCTATTAGTCCAGTATGTTTCGCAGATGGCACAGACTAATGCATTCAGAGAAGAGCACAAACTCTCCACACTGTACATCTAACTGTACAATAGTCCATCCTTTGATTGGCAGGAGAGAAAATGGTAGCAGCTGTCATCCCTCACCAATTCTAACCAGCTGCTAATCTGTCCCGTAGCCCACAATGGAGACATTGATTCGCACAGGCCGGCTATTCTCTCTCCATCCTCCATAACAGTCAATTAAACCTGAGAGAAGGGGGACTGAAGAAGAGAATGAGGGGAAAGGGGACGAGGATAAAAATAGTGTGTGTGTGTGCGCGCGCGCGCGTGCGTGCGTGCGTGCGTGTGGTCAAAAGATGTCTTAAACAACGGAGCACATACTATTGGCACCAATTAATCAATGAGTGTGTTTGTGAGTGTTCTCCATCTGCCACAGTGTGCTATGGTTCCCACTTCCCAGAGGATATAAAATATATTTTTTTGTCATTTTTGTGTGTACACTGCCTGCCTGTTAGATATTTGCACTTTGGGACAAAGGCAGGTCTTTGACCTTGAAGCTAATGGCTAGTTTGTCAAGTCAATAGCTCTGCTTGGTAAATGGATTTCACGTGAAGTAATCTGCTGATTGAGCTTCCTGCTGAATCCTTTTTTAAAAGCATCATACTGTTTTTCTACTGAAAATTCACATTCAGGTACAGAGTTCGTTGCATACAATGCATAATGTGTGATGTTCAATATCAAGCCATCATCGGTTTACTTTGCGATTGAGTGGTGTTTTCTGATTGCCATTTTCTCCTCCAGTTCATGGCATGCCAGTGAAAACCTAATAAGATGTGGATAAATGTGAAAAAGGCAGCCAGGACCTCGGTTTATTATATCTCTTATAGACGCTTGTCATTTATGAGAAGTGTAGTGATTGTGGCACATATTGCAGCATGGTTTCATTGCCTGTTTCCTGTCACCTTTTGGGATCTATAGTGTCAATGACAATGTCTACCTGAATGTAGTGGCAGATATCTCCATACCAGGAGCCTGACAGTTGAAATTAGTTCTTGCATTTTGTGGGGCATTGCACGTACACGCACAAACACGTGCACACACACACACACACACACACACACACACACACACACACACACACACACACACGCACACTGGCCTACAGTAGTTTGCATTCCAAATCATAGTTGTCAATTGTGAAATAATTGTAAAGTCTTTTTCAAATTCAAAACCAATGAAAGATCGGGGAGGACAGTGTACCTTTCTGCACACAAAACAATTGCTGTGGTAATTGTTTTTTATGAACTACACTGTGTTAACAGGCATAACACGAGAGATACGGGGAAAAGTAATCTGTGAACTAGCATGTAAAAGGTTATAGTTAACTCAATTGTGTAGAATTGCTGATTGAGGAGGATATAGAGAGGATAGAAAATAGCCTTTTCAACATACGTAGCTGAAGTACCTCTCACCACACGAAACCAGAATTGTCCTGAATTTGTTCCACTTCAAGCTGGAGTAGTACAGGCCTAACTGGATATTATTTGGAAAATGTCAGCCAAATGTATCTGTGATGTTGTTGTGGCGCGATTGAGATAATAAAGTAGGTTATATTACTGGAGACTCCATAATTAAAAAATATAAATGACTAAATGAATGTAATCAATAATCCTACGCCCAGGGTTACATGTACCGGTGTATGGGAACCACTGGTCCAAATGATTAGAGATTAAAAGCACAAATAGCGTCTGTCCGGTGATGCTGAGTGTCAAGCAGCTTCGCCAGAGAGAAAAGAGTGGAACATAATAACAGTGTGACAGGTCGTGTGAGGTCTTTTGTCTATGAAGTCTCCGGTGTTTGTGTTTCCCTCAGCAGGCGGCCCTGTCCCTCAAACCAAGGGAGCGCAGGTCCTCACAACAGACACAGGGGGAGGGCTTTTGCTGTGGTGGGACTTCATAATGGGGACCCGGGCACTTTTGTTTCGTAATGGTGCTTTGTGTTTAGGTGCGTGCATGGGTGGTGGTTGTGCTGTGGTTTTATGCCATGCAGTGTGTGTGTGTGTGCGTATGTGCGCACATGTGTGTAGGACGGTTGGTGTGTTCATTCATTGTGTATTGTGTTGCAAAAGTGGTTGATTCCCCTATTCACTGGGTCAGAGAAGGACAGGTCCTCTTTCAATCAAAAAGTTCCTGTTTATTTCTTTAGAGCTGTTGATTATCCTTCTTATTCTGACAAGGGTCCCATTGAAGCTGCCAGTCTAAATGAAGCAATTAATTATTTATGCAGAGGGTAAAGGGACTGCCTGGAGAAGTTATTTGGCACACAATTCCCAACAGCGTAGCTAGCTGCCGCATATCCTGCCGGAGAACGGAGAAGAATAGAAGGATCGTGAAGTGAGGAGGGGTGGAGGGTGGTGGATTTGCTCATGCACGAATGCTGGTTTGTGCTTGCACTGTTTATGCTGTTAGTTTCGGCCCCTGTTGGTTTTCCATTTAGAATGTTGGTCACGTGTGTGTGTGGCTGTAATATCAACATCATTTTAGGCTAATGCATAGATCCTGTAGTTTTGTGGGTTGTTCCTTTCCCAGTCAGTTGTCAAACTTGTCACTGGTTCCACTGGTGCTTAAACAGCCCAGCTCTGATGGAAAAACATATATTCTTGTCTTGCGGTGTAGAGCTGGCCCAAGAATATATTTGTCACGTGTAAGCAGGGTTTTTTTGTATTTAAATGTTTGTGTGACTGGGCAAATATGCTGACTTAATTATAACACTTGTGTGTGCTTTGTGGATGGTGAGTTTAATAATACACTGATTCATCCCCTCGACGCAAAGGCAGTAAAGACCAATGTGAGTAGTAAATCATGCAGTTTCTGCTCCAAATTAATTATTTTAAAGATGGTTATAACTATGTTATATAGTCTTTATCAGTCTGCATGGCATGTGTCTATGGTAACACAAGCAAACTAATTTTACAAACTACTTTTTTACAATTGACAATCCTCTGTATTTTCTACATTTCGTTTGCTCACATTTCTGAAAATGAACCAATAGTGCAAGGTAATTCTGCTAACATTATCTGATATAATGAAGGCCGAACTGTGTGGCCGAAAATGTGTGGGGGGGGGGGGGGCACTACCAATGTGTGCTGTGCTGGGTGAATTGATTCACACTTCTCTTGAGCAGATGGATGTGGGTGCTGGCTGGATGGGTGTTGCTACAAACGAGTGGGTGGTGTTTGATTCTAAACCCCTTGAATTTGGCAGCGTTAATCTGTCTTTTGGCAAATCCAGAACAATATTAATTCAGTATTTTAAAAATGCACTCAACATTACAACTACTGTACAAATGTGCTTTATGTTATGTAAAGGGTTATGCAGACCTGCTATAACCTAACAAATCCCATTACAGCATTAGAATGGCATTTTCCATCAAACAGAGCAGTACATTTGCTTAACAGCACACATAATCCTGTAGGTAGGTTTTCACCTGACAGGAAGCGTACTGCACATGTTTGGTTGGCAGCTACAGTACTGAAATGCAGAGATATATAACACGAGGTCTGTGACCACCAATTTATTTGATCTCTTTAAACACATTTTTCTTCCAAACATGTAAACATGTCAGAAATGAACATGGACAGGAACACAACATATAATAATTTAAATAAATACATATATGAATGTGTAAATGTTTTGAATGGCTTAGCATTTTATACAGCCACCATGGACAAGTCTGTATAAACCATGTATAAACCATGTATAAAATGTATTATTATATTAATGTGGAAACAATAATGTGTATGGCACACATTATTGCTGCCCAGGTTAATAAGCAAAATATGATATACTATGTAATAGGGGGGTCCCTCTGCAGTGTTTCTATCAGCCATTGCCTGAAAAATGTTGAAGTGAGTCAGCTGTAATGTATGTTTCTCTTATTCATATGTCCTCCAATACTATATTGTGTTTGCTTGTGTGTCTCAGTCTGCCAAGCTATAATGAACTATGTGTGTGTGTCTGTCTGTCTGTCTGTCCATTTTAACCTCAGCTAAATGAGTCCCTATACAAATATCAGTGGGTGTATATCACCTGTTGCCATGGTAGTTAAATAGGCTTATAGGAAGGTGAAGGAATGGATGGGTGTAGAGGGGGATTGCCAAGTGCACGAATGAGAATACAAGGAGAGGGGATGTTTCTGCCATAGTTGAGCTGCAGAAAGATTTGAATGGTCTAATTGACAGCGCCAGCATTTATTTTCTAACTAATATTCAGAAAATAGTTTCTGGAGGGTTACATTATTGTTACAGGAATGGTGTGTTTTGTTTTAATAATCCTTTGTCATTAGATATCTCAGATTTAGGTCACAAGACAAACATGGAATGTAATTCCTATATTTTACCACTGGAGACCCACATTACCAGAGTCTGTAATTATCCCAATATGTGCAATATCACACATGCATGCGTCTCTAAGGACAATATCAAACGGCGCACAGCATTATTGGCATTCCAGAGTAAGAGGGGGGCTCATTTCATTAACAGGCATGCACGTACACATGCATGCACATACACAATCACAACAATCCTTACAGTGCTGAAACATGAAACATCTAACATGTAAAATGTTGTAGCACTGTGATGAGTGCACTATAGTTCCACGTGAGTGCAGCGCGTGCGCGTCAGTGTGCAGTCATCGCATTCAAAGACGATGATGGTACAACTGGAAAACACAAATTCAGCCATCTAAAACAGAAGACACAGTAGACACTGCCTTCAAATAGAATGCCTTTCCACCCTAAAGAAGAGGCACCAATGTGTACTGTACTGTAAGAGAAGCCTGGAAGGCCACATTGAGCTTAAGAGACAGGCCTGCATAACGGTGCTGCTACTGTAGGTGTGAAGTAGCCTGGTGTGTTCTTATCAACAGAGAACAGGGTGGAAAGCGTGAGCCTGTGATTGTCAAGTGGAGCTGGAGGGCGGGGCTAAGCGCGTGTGTGTGAATGACATTAGTGGCTTTGTCCCTCCACGCTGGCTGAAGGATGGGTGGCCGGAGGGATGAACAAAACAAACAAGCCACAGAATGAGAGACGGAGGGTGTGAGAGAAGGCTGCCCCTCTCTTTGCTCTCTTTTCAGAGGGAAGGAAGGAAGGTTAGGGAGGAGAGATGGCGTTGTGTCATTTGTCTATTCATGGACAGCACCTGTCTCTGTCAGGAATGCAGAGCCAGTCAGACTGAGTGTGTGTGTGTGTGTGTGTAATGTGCATATATATAAGTGCAGAGCGCATTCCTCTATCTGCTGCATACATTACAGTACAATGCTTACAGTATACTTCATACTTAGTTACAGTTTGATGTACTAGTTCATATTATTAGTGGAATAAGAATATTCCTGCTTCAATAATGGAATTGGTCATACAATAAATACACATGCACACTCCAAGTGTTTAACTCCTTTTAAATGAATGCAAGAAATATATTGAATAGTTGTGTTCTAGTTTCATATATATATATATATATATATATATATATACTTCTGTATTTGGGGCGGCGGGGTAAAAGACAAAATTGTGAAGAGAGCGACACTTTGATGGAGAAAGTGGTGCGTTGAAAGACAAATGGAGCAATTCACTTGAGTGAGCGTGCAAGAGAAATTATTAGTAATAGGCCACTGAAAGAGGGTGAGAGACTCATTACAAATGCTTAAGTGCTGGGGTGTGTGTGTGTGTGTGTGTGGGGGGGGGGGGGGGGGGTAAATGAGAGTCAGAGAGTTCTAGAGAGAGTTGTGTGTGATCATAAGATGGAGGAGGGGAAGGGTAGAGAGTGGTTGGGTGTTCCTGCAGAGGAGATGGAGAGAGAGTGGCTGTTGGAGGACTGTGGCTTGCTAAAAGAATACAGTAATGTAATGCAAATATGGTTCTTACCAAGGCTGGGGAGGACCGCGACAAATGAGGCCACATCCAGATCTCATGCAGGGATAATTCTGCACAATGTTTGTCTTGTTCCTCTTCAGAATCTAATCAAATAGTTCACACAGGATCTATCAATAACAATTAGCACGTTAAATATCTGGGCCTGTCGGGGAGTCCAAATCCTGTGTTGTAAACGGTGTTGTGACTGGTAATGACCGCAGCAACGACCCACAGCCAATGAGAGCGCAAGACAAGGACGAGATGATAACAAGGGGGAGGAGTAATCCTTTGTAATCATTTGAACTGCTTGAAGAAATGCACAAAGATACTGAGATAAATTCCAGTCTCTGAAACGCATATGCATTGTCGATATCGATAACGCCTATAGTACGTCTTGTCTGTGAGATATGCCTAGGCCTATATGGTCGTGAAACATTCGATCTCCAACGTAGTTGCTTGAAACGTCTTGTAGTGTGTGACCCCCTGTCATGTCACATAGTGTGAATCACACAATGACGTCAAGACACCCGATTAGAAGAGAGACTGTGTGTCGGGCAGTGTGTGCTGTACATCCATCTAACCACTTTGAAAGTTGTGTAGTGTAAACTATAAGGCCAGCTCATTGTCATATACTTTCCAGGAGCCAAACTAGGCTTGAGACTTGGCTCACGATGTAATACTTCATGGTACAGTTCACAATATACAATATGATACAAATAAAACATCAAAACTTCCCTGAAGCAACGTGTTTAAGAAGAAGGATTCTTGGCACATCTAGGTTTCTTCTTCAGAGCCTGTTTGTTTGTAGGCTAATATCTGACAGCCTGTCACCTTGAACCTAGCTCTCTGTACAAAAAGATACTGACAGCTTCAGCAAGTGTGTGTGTGTGTGTGTGTGTGTGTGTGTGTGTGTGTGTGTGTGTGTGTGAGAGGTTCTCTCAGTCTATATGCTGCCTCAAGTCCCTTTGACTTTCTAATCCACAGGGAAAC
>JAODLL010062522.1:0-17718 GCA_026546735.1 Forbesichthys agassizii
ACACACACACTCACACACACACACACACACACACACACACACACACACACACACACACACACACACACACACACACAGATAATTAGTGTAGTTAGGCAGTTTCCAGAGTTAAGTCAATGTTACCTCACATAGAAATGTATTTCATTTTCATCTGTTTAGGACCACCATTGTCTGTGTCAGTGTATAGAAAATACCTAGGCGTTGTGGCCTACTATTCCAGCTTTGCTTAAAATTATCACATGATTGATTATGTTGATATCACACTACCAAGTGCCCTGCGCCTCACCTAGCCTATATACCTAGCCTAAGCCTATATGGCGTGGCCAGAACATGCAAGTCTATAGGCCACTAGCTTATACAGAGTACAGACACTCTGTCTGCTAGCAAAGGTTGTGCACTTATATTTTGCTTCTAGAAAACAGTCGTGTGAAACCATCACCAGACGCCCATCAGTACCTAGCAACTCGCAGTGCCATCCAAGACTTTGGCAGGCATGCCAAACACAGAGCCGTAGACTATAGTGCAGAGAGAATGAGGACCAAAATAGCCTAACCAGGCCTACAAGACTGAATGCTATACAGAGCTGAATGACGTTGAATCCAATTTTGGTTCATATACAGGAAACAATCATCACTCCAAAAAGAATCAATGTGTCTTTGTGCCTCATTGTATAATAACTGTTTGGGCCATCATCTTTTTGAATTGTTGTCACTGTAGCCTAATTAAGATAATAGACTATTGGGGACAGCGGTTCTATTGTCAAAATTAAACAATTTACAGCAATAATGTATGTCTTTTTAATTTCCTAATATGATAAAACAATTTAAGTAATTTAAAGTGATGTCTGAGAACAATAGACTTAATAGTAGCCTGATATACATAGACCTTTAACAATGAAATGTTATCAGGATATTGTCTGTTGGAATGATTATTCTTTTTTAATGCTGTAAACATGGTCATTGTGTTTCTTTGTATTCCTGGTTGTCTATTCAACTTGTCTAACGTGTCTGTTTTCCCATTTGGTTAGTGTGTTAGTAACTGGGCTATGTTAGAATTCATTATATAAAATAATGACTCACACAGGCTACTTATTGTAGCCAGCAGGGGGCCCCATAAGTCTATTTCACATAGCCTACATTGGTGTTCTATAACTGCGGAGTGATATCTGATGTGAAAACAAACATTTGTCGTTAATTCTTTTAATCCAATTCAGGGTGAAGGCACTCAAACGACCAAACTACTTAATAGACTTTCCCCTCTGCATTCCATGTATAGTTTTCACTACATCCTATAGGCTACTATTAACCATGTTTATCGATATTTTTAGTGTTTATAGTTTATAAAATTGTACATTTCAATCATGTTTATAGCTTATAAAATTGTACAACCATTTCAACCATGTTTATAGCTTATAAAATTGTACAACAATTTCAACCAATTGTATACATTACTTTAAACTTAAATTGTTATCGTTACCAGGACTGATTTAAAAAAACACTTCTAGAATTGTTATTTAGTACTTTAGTGATCTAATAAACTATACTAGGATCATGTTGCTACTTGCCAGGTTATCCAGATTTGTTGCAGCTATTTTGTTTGAAATTTATGTACACACAGTCACTGGATATCAATAATTCATTACTACAGAATATTACATTCATGTTTCATTATTTATTATTGAAAGGGTTTTGTCCTGTCCTCCATTAACAGCCTGAAGCCAAGTATATCAGAAGTTACTGCCGGCTGAGAGGTTCAGTTGGGGAGTAAAAATAAATATCAAGTCATAATTATTATCAGCACCCATTGTTTAAGACAAAATCTAGTATTCAACAGAAATCAGAAAGCTTCAATATTTTCGTTTTTACTGTTTAGTATTGTTCTATTATTCTAGTTTAATGCTTCAAATCCAACCAAATCTATTACAAAGGCTGTGGTTTAGGGTGTGTTATAGTGTGTCTGGAGTTGTCACATGAGCAGAATGGAGCAGGGTGCAAAGGAAATAAATGGCTGCATATGGGGTTTGCTGTGAACTGCAGACATGCATGTGTTTCTGCACACGGTGATATCTGACTTGTGCAATGACAATGCGAGTCTTGTGATATACAATGTTTAAATGTGAGTCTTGTGATATAAAAGGTTTTTATATTTTTACCATTCAAATTGAATTTGTCTATTTTCAGATCTTCAGCATGTCGCCATATTGTTGCCACCCTGATCTCGCAAGCTTTAGTTTAATTTCGCTGTAGACTTGTGGGAACAATTCATCTGTAATTTCAGGTTAATCTTACTGACCTGCCAGTGTATTGTTAGGTCATCGATTTAAAGTATGTCACTGCACTGATGTACAGTATATGAAAGACACATATTAAGTAAAACCTACACAAATGAATTTCCAGGGTCCCCCTACCTCAAAATAACCCGTTTACATCTCATGTTTGAAACCACTCAACAAAATGTGACATGTCACGGTGGGAAAATGGCCAATGAGAGCAACAGTTTATGGGACTAGGAGAAACAGAAGAATAAGCTCACAACATAGGCATGGGAAGGCCATGCGCTCTTCTGGGTTCTTCTTAATATCAAACCTGGCTACGATTTAAAAGAAGTAATATTACCGAGACGTATTTGCATTTTGTTTTATTTGATCGTGATCATGTGATTTATTTCAAAAATGTTTATGCATGCACTTCATATTTTTCTCAGTGGGAGTTAAACATGCATAACAAAATAAAACAAAAACAATGCTTGCTGATTAAATGTTAATCACTCCATTTTAACTTAAATGTAAAAACAACTAAATTATAATAAAACAAAGTAATGGTAAAATGGTAGACACTTTTTCCATTAAAATACCATGCCCCTATGGGCAACTTTATTAACGTTTGAAACACTTCTTAAAAACATGTGTTGCCATGTAGCCCCAGACCCCACGTGTGCATATATATTTACACATCTCTAGCAGCCTATAGAAGCAAGAAAGGGAATGGTAGTTTACCAGATTCATTGAGAGTCATTCAGAGTCATGTGATAATTGAGCACAATTATCCATAATAGTGAGAAAAGTAATCCACAATATTTAATACAATTCAACATTGAGGCCTCAATCTGTGAGATGTGTCACTATAAATAAATTATTTTTGCCCTTAAAACATTTATAAGACCAGTGATTTGGAATTGCGATACACATGTAACATATTGTAGGTTTGTTTGAAGTCAGTAAACGCGAAAAACATTTTTACGAAATATGTAACAAAAGCCCCCTTTCCATACACCAGATTTAGTACTGTAAATCATCTAACACATAATTGCAATGAATATTAATTTGTTGAGGGGGAGGGGGAAAAATATATAAAGATCTGAGCAGTAGAGGACACCCATAAACCCAGTTAATACTCATTCATTTTACACTCCGTGATCTGTGACGGTAAGGAGATTCCTACTAAGTCACAGCAAATAGGTTTTAGTCTAAACCACAGGTGAGAAGGGTCTAAGAACTCAACAAAAGAAACCATGTGACAATGCCGTCTCAAACATAGTTTCATCTAAGAGCAACAGCACCATTAGGTTTCTCCTTTATCTACATCTAAAGCTAGCTTAAATTTCATTCAAACAGTGCATTTAAAGAAAGAATGTCAGAGGCTCTAAAATCGTGTGACTACAGTGAAAACTGCACTTAAAAGGGAAAAGTAAAAACAAAACAAAAAAGAAAAGAAAACATTAAGGAACATCCTCGAGCACTGCATGCAGTCTCCTTTAGCTGCTCAGGGGTTCCACACAAAGGGTACAATCAGGTTTGAGGTCAGAATGCCTCTCCATCTGTATGGTGACGGAGTGAAAATTGTAGGAGGAGTAACAAGCCTGCGTCACCTCCCGGAGAACTGACTGGGAGTCCGCGGAGTCATCTGCAAGGAAGAGAGCATGCATTGTGGAAAACTGAGTCATTGAGCTCTAAATGTTCAAGTATAGTACGCAAGCTTCAGTCTAACAAGTCTTCTTGTGTGTTTCTTTGTTGTGTGATGTAACAATACAGTACTACAGATGCATACATTTACCTTGTTTTCACACACACACACACACACACACTTTACTGACTGCTAAGGTAACTATAGAAACACAATTGCGGGTGTATGACCTGCCCAACTATTGACAATTGTACTACATGCAAGTCACTTTGGATAAATTAGTCTGCCAAATGCTGTAAATGTAAAGATTGCATGAAGGCACACTGTGAAATATTTAACACATTGAAGTTTCTGCTTTATCCCGCCTAATTTGCTCCAGGCTGCTTAGGCAGTGAAGCAACCAGTACCTAAATAAAAATAAATAAAAAATTGACCTAATCATATAAAATACACCTGTAATGGAAAAACACCGGATGCTATACGATATACCCTTATACCAAGCTAAACCTGAATGATGGACTTATATGATATGTCCCTAAAAATACAGCAGACCTAGGTAAGAAGGCTCTTACCAAACGCCACCAAGGTCAGACTAGATGCCGCTAGCGAGGGGTCTTTCACTATCTTGCACGTACCGTACAGGAAGTACTGTAGCTGTCCTGTAGAAAACCTTATCTCAGTTGGTTTAAACTAGCGAAGGTCATCTCCTGGGACATATGTTGCTACTCTAACACAAGCCCTGCACATAATGTCCGCTCTCCTTTTCGGATTGGGGGTGGGGGTGGGGGGGCATTTCACTTGAACCTGATACAATTGTTGAAAATGTGGTGCTCGTTTCACTTACAGGAAACAGTTTTGTTAAATTCTTATAAAAGAATCTGAACTTTAAAATTATTATTTTTTATATATATATATATTATTTTAAAGCATACTTTAAGCAAAGCGGTCACCAAAGTTTACCACATATTTTTATATACATACTGTACATACATACATATAAATTATGTGTCAAACTTTGGTGACTGTTTTGCTTACAGTAATATTTATATATAAACATAACTAAAAACAACAACAACAACAGCAGCAGCAGCAGCATGCGACACCCCTCCTGTACATTTTTCTACGAGTGTCTTTAGGGTGCCTTCACATGAGGTCTTTCTGCCCCTCGGCCCAAATTAAAGTAATATGATTGTGCAGAAGGAGCCAAAGTTCACCGTATCTCCCTCACCTATGGCGATGTGGACGGACAACAGACTCTGGTTCATGGTGAGGGCCCAAATGTGAAGATTGTGGACCGCTGTGACCCCCTTCACCGACATCAGACGCTGCCGTACATCGCCATATTTAACACCTGCTGGGGTACCTGAGAGTAAAAATACGCAGTCTTACTGTAATTCTTTACTACAACACGATATCTGGCGTGTCCCACAAAGTATTCAAAACCAACTTTAAATAAACCTTTTTTTCCTCCTAGAATGCCCGCATCTGTTTACATAAAATGTAGAGCGGACAGCCAGGTTTCTGGCCTTACCTTCCATCAGTACAATGAGAATGTCCCTCATTATGGCAATGGTAGTGCCCAGGACAAATATGGAAAAGAGGAAAGTACAAATGGGATCTGCCATCTTATACTCTGGCTGAAAGAAACATAAGAAGTGTTTGAGAATTATCTCTTCACAACAGTTAAGGAGGTGCCTAAAACATTAAATAAATAAAAAACACTAAAAACTGTAAAAAAAAGTGTGTAAAATTTATTATTTATGAAAAGAAAAAAAAACGTAAGCTATTTCAAGCTAAATGTGTGCTAATACACTTGGTAAAAAACAAATATCTCCTCTTATTTCGCTATCTTACCGTTTTCTGTGTGCATTGAGAAAAAATAATCTGACACGTCTACACAGTCCTGGCTCCGGGAAGAGGAACATAAACAAAGCGGCGAACACCGCTCGTACCAACCAAGCCGTAGCAAAACGCTTTGCTTCACAATGCATTTCTAAGTGTGAGGCGCTGCTGCGGAGGACCGCAGAGCGATACTGTGTTGATACTGAGCTTGAAGTTAGTAAGAATGACCGACCCTGCCTTTAAGACAAAACTAAAGCCTGAATTCTCTCTTACTATTACATTTCAATTATATATTTTAGCAACCCATTATTAGGATGGAAAAGCATAATGTTATTCTTCAAGAACAAGCTCTGATGGAATCAATGAAATCATTAACCATTTTCAAAATGTAGGCTTGCAAAATCACAGTTTTATGGGACCTAGCATTCACTTGCTGTGCATACAGTTTTCAACCTGTAGATGGTGCTATCCCCAGAGGTTGATTTGTGTGTGTGGTCCTGACAGGTGCACAAGCATGGGGTCTGATGACCTCTCACCTTGAAGAAGATGATGATGGCGCTGACCAGAACACTAACACTCTGCAGTAAGTCTCCCACCACATGGACGAAGGCTGCACGTACACTAGCATTGGCCTGCTTTTTCCTCTTCCCTGAAATAAAACCACAAGCAATACATAAACAAACTTTCAGAACTGATGTATATGTAGTACCTCATACGAGCAGGACGGTCTGCTAATAGATGTGGGATTGTGGGGCGGGGAGAGACAAACTACTTTCTTGTGGTAGACTATTAATCCCAAAAGCAGAACTTTACCACATGCCTGATTCACATGAAGGTATTAGCAGGGCACGTTCCAGTTTTAAACCTGCCCTTCCCCAATCCCACATGTGGGACAACTGATGTTTCTAAACTCAGAATAATATCATACTAAAGATGGTGATTATAGAAAAGAAAAAAATAATTTATATAATTTTAAAAACGGAAATTAATTTATGAAATAAAAAACAAATGGACAATGTAAAAGCTTGGCTGGTTGCATATTCTCAGGTTAAAAGACAGGAAGTCACATGCTGCAACTTCTTTTGCAATTTGTGATGTCACACATCATACAACTCAAGCACGTCACCCAGTCCGCAGTTCTACAAGAGACTCTGGACGCCCACAGGCTAACTAGAAAGCATCTGACCTGACTCCAGCTCCGCCTGTTTGAGCTCCATGTCCCCGGCGCGGGGGTCTTGTTGGACACCGTGGCTGTGCCCGTGCGAGCCGAGGCCCCCGTGGCTGTGCCCGTGGCCAGACTGGTGAAGGGTGAGAGCCATGCTGCTCGATGAAACAAGACATTACCATTGTTTTTTATTGTACCAATAAATTACCAAGTATTTGAAATAACGTAACATTTTTTTAAAATTTCAACCAAAAAAAAATAAAACTTAAAAAAATTTTTTTTTTTTAAAAGTTAGGAACAATGAATTGTATATTGAGGATGTACTTACATGATGTTAGCCAAAACACCACACCCGGATGTAATAAGCATGACAGTGCCCTCGATCTCGTAGTCACCGTGAATGATGCGCTCTACAGCCAGGTAGACCAACACACCTGTGACCAGCCAGATGGTGAACACTGACAGCAGGGCACCCAGGATCTCTGCAAGGAGCGACAGCAGCCTGGCTGGTGAGATCATATTCATCTCCAAACCACAGCAAGAGTCTTGGACCTCTCAATGTCGACCACGTAGAGACCGATCGGACCAACCAGCGGCCAACTAGACTGATAGGACACTCATTGTGTCAAACTAGCTTACAAGATAAGTGTGGTAAGGTAAAGGTGCTTGTATTGTCTCATACATGTAGTGAAATCCATCCTCTGCATTTAACCTTCAAGGGAGCTGTGGGCAGCTGCTGTGCAGTGCCGGAAACCAACTCCAGGTCGGACCTTACTATGAGGCTACAGTGCTATCCACTTGCCAAAATAATTTACAGGGAGTCAAGTCAATACATCTTTATTATCCCTGAGGGGGAATTCTTCCAGCAAGGGAATACATTTGACCAGTATTTAGTCACAAATCAGTTGGTTAATTGCAGCAAATGAGGCAAAAATCATTGCCTGGCATCATCAAGCATCTTCCAAATAGGCCCTACATAATTTGCATCACTTCAACTGCTCCTGTAGTAGTAGTAGTAGTAGTAGTAGTAACACACTGTACTGATATGTTGTTGTGGTTTAATCATCAATATTGAGGGAAATTAGCATTTCTGCTGGGCATACGCTGAATGATGATGAATATGACAAACCCCTGTCTTTTAACATTCTTCCTTTGCGTCCTGCTTTAGAAATGTTAGATTCCAACCCATACTGTACAAGCTAAAGAAAAATATATAGTATTGTGTAAAATAAGCCGGTCAGCCCCTGTGGGACAATCTGACTACTGACAATTGTCAATACAGGCTTTTTTGAAAGCTCTGTGGCAGAATAAGAGTTTGTTTACCAAAAGGAAGGATAGTCTTGGTCTGATTACTGGACTCTCAGCCGGAAGGTTGCGGGTTAGAGCCCTGTATTTGGTCTACCTGTACCGCAAGTGTCATTGAGCAAGAATCCGAACACCTGCTCCTTGTACATATAAAGTACATAAAATGTACCACATTGTTAAGACACTTTATATAAATGCATCTGCTAAATTATTTGATTGTACGAACTATTGTAAGAACTAGAAGCCAATGTGCTAGCAGAGGGTTCACTATGCTAACATGGAAGAAATGTGCTGCCTTTTGAGTTTGGTAAATCAACTTGTGGTGCCATTTCAACTGTGCGAGAGTCTGAGCTGATGGGCGACCAAAATGTCTGACATGTCTGCTAGTTAATTTAAACAGCAGTCCATTGCTCTTCTCTACCCCCACCTACACTCTAAATGACACCCGACGAAGCGAAAATGTAGTCAGACTTTAAAATGAGTTATATGGTTCAGGAACTGGTAAAATAGTTGTTTGCTGCTATATTAACGTTGAAGATATCGCAGGGTACCTTTAATAAATCCCTAAAAAAGGTAAACGAGCACTGAAAGATGAACAGGTGTTCCGGGTGAGACCCCACCTGCACGGTGCCAGCCATAGTTGAGTGTGTATGTGGCAGGTTTGGAGGACAGCCACAGGGAGCACAGGCTAATGATGAAGCTTGTCAAGTCCACCAATAGGTGAGCAGCATCCGTCATCACTGCTAGACTTCCTGCAAAGTACCCACCTAAAAGGAAAGAGTGTGTGTGTGTGGAGGGGAAAGGACGGGGGGGTGGTGGTGGGTTGATAAACAGTTGTTCACTAAAATTTTTTCTACATGAGATGAAAAGAAATACAAGAAAAAAAAAAGTGTAAACGATGTGATCAAGTTGGAATAAAACAGAACTAGAGAATGAGCAGTTCCTAACCAGCAATCAGCCAAAACCTGAGTGTATCTGATAAAGTGACCTGCTGATCAATACCCGTCAGTCATTAATCCACTGGTGATCCGTCAAAGGCCTTTCGTTACAGTAATCTTGTTAACGCTGTGTGTTCTATTGTGTGTAAACAGTTTCACCACTGACAAGACGCAGTAGAGCAGTTATGATTGGCTTACCCAAGATCTCCCCGATCATAAAAACCAGGCAGATAACAGAGACCACATATAGACGCTTCTTGGCCGTTCTCCTCTCCAGTTCACGGTCCTCCTGTGCATGGCTGTTGTCATGGCAATGCTTGATGCCAATGCCATCTCTATAAGAAAGAGACAAACAGACCCACCAATGACTACCGTAGTCTACATGTCAACAAGAAAGACCCACAGTTAAAACATATTTTTAAATAAATAATTTAATTAATTAATTAATAAAATAAAATGTATTAATTTAAAAAAAGTTTGTATTTATTCTTAAATTAACTTGAAATGGAATATAGAGGAATAACAGGCCTAGCTGTATGCCATAATCATGCTCTGGTAAAACTCTAGGTGCAGTATAGGGTTGGGCATGAACTCAATAATCATATAGCCACATTTTTATTTGATTCAATTAGGAAAAATTATGGAGGCTTACATATGATTTATCCAAATATATTACAGAAACAATGAAAGGAATATATTAAGACTTGATGGAAACAGCATCTGTTACCTGCATTCCTAGGGAAGAGAGCAGATGGCTGCTAGGATAAGTATTCTAGGCCCAAATGTTCACGTTGTGTTAGACACATGATCAAAAGACTACGAGACACGAGGCTGTCGTTCTATGGACTGAGGTCGTGCTCTAATTGTGCACACTGCTCCTACAACCCGCCAAGATCCCCCAGACCCGTGTGTAAAACACTGAGTAATACACGTTCTGCTGACTAATACAGCAGAACGTGAGCAAAACTAGTGGCCATAGCAGACTCAATCGCAGTAATAAAAAACTATGTACCAGCCAGGTCTAAAGTATGTATGCACCAGAATGCATTGAATCAAATAGCCTATAGGCAAAGTAAGCCTACATTTAGACTACCTTCAGACGGTTTCACAGACATGGATTAAGCCATATATAATCCTATACTAAGAACATTTTTCAATGGAGAATTTTTATTTTAGTCTTGGACTAGTTTTAATTCATGTCTGCGAAACTGACCTACAATGACAAATAGGCTAATAAACATAAACAATAGCCTTTGACAACACGCATTTTAACGTATTGCTATTGCCAAATATTAGACTGAGCATTTTTAAAACTTTACCTTTCTCTGGTGTAGTAGCTGTTGTTCACGATGTCCGTTGTAATGTTAATTCTTTCTGGGTCCTTCTTTTTAAACATGATTTAACAGAAGAATGCACTGATTTAAAAATAATATAGGCCACAGCCTATGTAGAAAAATAGGCCTAGCCTCAAAATTAGATATAAATGACACGTGTGTCGAGATCACACTTGACACACGTCTAACTAATACAGTTGTATGTCTTTTTCTGTTATGAGAATGTGTAGACCACTGTAGCCACGAACCCCTGCACATCACACTTTGAGCGCAAACATCCTAAAGCATTTAAAGCCTTGTGACTGACTTTGCACCGTGTGCAAATGAGAGATCGCTTGCGGCAACAGTGTGTTGAGGGTAGTGATGATGTGAGTAATTCGTTGATTTCCACAGTATACGCAAGGCTACGAGGGAAATGGTGTAATGGAGTAGTCTGCTATAGGCCCTCTAAGAAACACAACCAAACGGCGATGGAAATGTTTGTTTAGGAAGCTGATGTATTTAAATTAATGCGAATTGCATTTTTAATATCCTACATTTCCTGCAAATTAATTAGTTAGTAAAATGATGTTTATGCTGGAATGATTTTGGGTGGTTTCTAGCCCTAATGCTAGAAATAGTATAACAATATAACCTATAATCACTAAATTTTCTCTTTTTTTATTGTAGTCTAGCGTACGCAGAATGTAGCCCATGACCATACATATTTTTCTCCCCTTCATAATTTTCAAAAGGATGTGATAGTGATCATTTTGCTTCAATATCTGTGTTAAGTCCATTAAGCAGTTTCCCCAAAACAGTTTTTCAGACTGTAAGTCTACTGGCACCTAGTGGCATATTTGTGACAGTGCACATAATACGACATGCACCACACCATCGATCGACCAATTGGCCCCTGCTATACTAAAATAGATATTAAATTAGTTGAAATCTCCATAACATCTGGTAGTTTCAATATATGTTAAATGTAGGCTATGTGTTTATATTTCAGGTCACGTTTGGCCTACAACTTTATTTGGTGTTAAACATACTAATTTAAGAAATTAATTTGCTGTCAGTTAATTCATTTTGGCAAAATGCTTTTTAGATCCAAGTACAAAGACCAACGTCAGCAGTAGACTTACAGAGTGAACAAGATGTAAAGCAGAAGAGCAACAGAAGAACCAGAACAGTTTTCTTTTACAATAATCTGTAACTATAGGCTATATTGCATATGCTTTTACATAGCATTCCCTATTGTATTTGAAAGAATGTGTTCTTTAAGAAAATAAATTAGCCTACAGTATGTCATGAGTTTAGGCCCTATTACACAAAGTGTAGGCTGCTCAACACTACTGTACTCTAAAGGGGAATTTAAAATATGTTCATAACTCCCTAATAGCCCAAATATATTTTTAGACCCACTTAACCCTGAAGGCAAAGCAGTTCCTAGTTATTTCTGATCACTGTATTAACAGCAGTGGGCCTACTTATGGAAGGCAGAGTGAAGACTGAGCTTCGGCCTATTAAGAAATACTATAGCCTGGACTTTTGTAGACCTATTTCATTCTCTAATGAGAATGTTGATGTTTCCCAAAAACAGAGTTTATAGATAATATATTTGGTTTGATATAAATGATGACCTGCAACGTGAAAATAGACATGGGTTGTATTTAGAATTTGAGAACACCAGTTGGTAACTACCAGGCCCACTGCAAGTTAATAGCTTGCCACCAAGTGACGCTGTTACCTCAGCGAAAATCTGGTGACTCTTTGCGCATTGCTTACCGTAATATTGGACCTACACTGACTCTAACTTCATTCGTTACGGTAATCAGTAGGCGTGTCGATGAGAGATCTCGCGATAGTCTTAGCAGCTGAGACTCATGCTCAAGACGGAAAGCAAGGGGTTTGACATATGTCAACAAAACAGATACATTATCAATCCACAGGTAATATTCCTAATTTCCGACCATGTTATCAGTATGTAATGATTAACCACTCAGATGCGGAGTGATATGTTATGTGACAGAATAGTTCTATAAAAGTGTATAGTGAGATACAAAAGTGTCACGGGCTGTGTTAGTGTTTATTTAGCTGCATGGCAGTCGCAAATTCTTCTGTTGAATAACGGCAACGTGCTATAAAACAGACACTTTGAACCAACACGTTACAGCAACTCAATAAGGTTTATCTTTTATTTGAAAAAATACACACCAAATATGATCCATTAACACGTGGGGCTTTAATTCCATTACTGGATGACGTGTCAGGTCATTTATGGAGAGGAATAGATGCACAATACTGCAATCTATTGTTGTTATTATTATTAGGATTATATAATTGCTAGTGAATTACACTAACTTCAGTTCATTGGGACTTAATCTTTGCTCTATTGTGTACTTATTCTATTTCTGTATATTTCCTCCTCAAGGCATGACCAGGTATGTCAGGGGTGGATCGGCCTGACAGGTAACCACGCCTACTACTGTGCCTGTGTATGTGTCCAGCTGCTACTGTCTCCATGACGACCCCTCCGCTAGCGACGCCATTCGGTGGTCCCCAGCAGCAGGCCCAAGCAGCACATGACGTCAACACCGCCTCGCTGTGTCGCATCGGGCAGGAGACGGTGCAGGACATCGTTCTGCGGACCATGGAGATCTTCCAGCTCCTCAGGAACATGCAGGTTACGTGATGTTGTCACTCAACATGGCTACTGTTAAAGGCAGGGCCAGTCATTCTCGAGAACGCTTGGTTCAAGCTCAAATCACGAAAATATTCCTCTGCGCCACCGCCCCACACATCCAAGCACATTGTGATGCAAACGTAGTACTACGGCTCTGTTGTTGTGAGCGGTGTTCGCCAGTTTGTTTATGTTTCTATTTACGGAGCCAGGGCTGTGTAGAAGTATAGGATTCTTTTTTCAACACGAACGGAGAACGGTAAGATAGCGAAATGTGAGGAGATATTTGGTGAATTTGACTAAATGTGTATTAGCTTATAATTAGCTTGCAATAGCTGACTATACCTTTAAGTGAGACTGGTTAAAGCTTCACTCTGCGACTGTGTCATGGTAGCATTCCCAGACTCCCTGAGGTTTGATGATCTTGAAATATATCCAGATATGAAATATATGGATGTGAGAAGGTTATAGATTATATTTTATCCCATAGTCCCATGCAAAGATAAATACAGTATGGCCTAACCAATGTACAATAGTGCAAGAATGCATTGGGAGTATTTTCCAAAGATTTTTCCAGAAAGAAATATGGCAGACAAATCACTGATGTTTGGGCAATTTGTTTATACTTGCTCATCCTCTCATTGAGTTTCTCAGAATCCAGTCCACTTCATGCACCACTAAGGTCACCAAACTTTGCTCCGTATAATGATTCACTAATAACAGGAGGAATAATCATTGCATACTTGTATATGTCTTTATCTATCGCTTGTCTAGTTGAAGTTAGAGCTAATGCTTTACATACATCATCATTAGCGTGTCTTTAATCTGTTGTATTCGCCTTGTGTGCATTTATGCCACGTGAAAAGCAACAATGTTTTCTGAGTGTGGCTCCACCACACTGGTGTTGTAACACACTTTTATTTGACCTTTATTTTACAAACCGCGTTCCATTCATCTATCACCGTGATGAACCCCCCAGTGCAGGCTAAACTTTCTATTGGCTTATCTGACTCTGCACTTGCAACACTATTGAGTTAGGCCTTTCAGTTGTTACTTTACGTTCTGTGTGAATGCCAGAGCAAGCGTACGTCTAAGTCAATCCTCTGGAACGGTTTCAATTCCTGGAATTCAATAATGTTCCCGTTTCTACCTACGTTAGTATTAAGTGACAGTAACTCAATAGGTCATGCTTTTGTGGTAGGAAATAAAACGCTTGTTCGTTAAGCGAGTGTTGTTGTTTTGCACCTTTCCACAGACCTTCCCTGGGACTAACATGGTACTACACCCTCTCTGCCATCACAACAAAGGCGTGCTCATTGCGCCAAGACTGAAAAGGCTGCTTGTTATATTTGTCAGTATCATGCGCCTTCTGTCTGGCCCTCGTTTTGCCCCTCACTTCACATGTAGGACACCTTTGGCAGCATACTCAGATGGGGGGGGGGGGGTCACTGTAGGTTTAGTATTGATGCCTGTCTGGGCCTCTGGTGTGAGCCTTCGGCAAGAGAAACTCCCTCGCACTCACACAAACAACACGAAAAAAGAAAGGGAGAAAGAGAATCCATTAGCGCGCAAAAAACAAGAACGCCTCAACTACAGAATGCACAAGAAGACCTGTTGTTTTGAGATCACAGGCTTTTTTTTTGTTTTGTTTTAAGAATACGCTTTTATTTATCTTATTTGCTCGCTCGCTCTCGTTCTTTCTCTCTCTCTCTCTTTCCCTCAGGTGTGCCCGAAGGCAGGCTTGTTTCGTGTTGTGAAAAGTGTTTATAATCAGACAGTGCTGTCCTGGAGGCATGTCGGTCCTCTCAATAGAAACACGCCGCACATCTTCTTTAGCATCCACCGTAGTTAAACAGGCAACGATGCCGCCACGGTGTCAATGCTAGCGGAACACGCGATGAGATGTTTGTCAACGTCAACTTTATTATTCTGACCTTTTGGGAACAAGTCAAATGTGTAAAATAGATCATTAAACCTCCATGGTCCTTGGGGGCTGGGAGTATGCAGTTACCTTGGTAACCACAAGACACTGTAACCTTCTAAAACACTTTTACCAGTAATAGTACATTTATATGGAAAGGTTGCTTATGATGGTTTTTATTTATTTATTGATTATTTATTTTTATAGAATTATAGGAAAAGGTTGCTTACCAAGGTTTTCTTTAATTAAAGGTTTTTATAATCTATTTAAAAATAAAATATACAGTACAAACATTTGCAATGAAGCTGGTGTATCTTGTGTGTATGTATATGTATATATATATATATATATATATATATATATATATATATATAAACACAACTATATATAAAAAATAAATATATATAAACACAACTATATATAAAAAATAAATAATACAACACTTGTTAAACTCAATTAATTACGTAAAGTGTGCGATAAAAGATGTTTAATCGACTGACATCCCTAGTTGTTTTGTGGTGCTGACGCTACGATATTGGCCAGTGGTTTTCAAAGTGACCCCCTCAGGTACTAAGATTATAATAATCTTTCTATCATCAGTAGTTTTATTTATCTAGTCACGTTATTACATAGTGTTCTTGTTTGTTTGCATACTGTATATATCTTACACCAGTGTTTTACAGTTTAGGGATGCAGTATCAAACGTTAAGAGAAGCACCGGGGAGACCAGAAGTCCGCCAGTCGACACTAAGCCTTCGACTGCGCCTAACATGCCATCTCCCCTTCCCTTCTCACGCGCAGCTGCCCAATGGCGTGTCCTACCACCCCAACACCCACCAGGACAGGCTTGGGAAGCTGCAGGAGCACCTGCGCATGCTCTCCGTGCTCTTCCGCAAGCTGCGTCTCGTCTATGACAAATGCAACGAGAACTGTGCCGGCCTGGACCCCATACCCCCAGAGGTGAGGCGTGGTACCATTCTAGCTAGCAGTCAGTAGCTAGTAGCAGATTGTAGTGTTGTTGTAGGCAATTTTAAGCACTTTTTGTCAAATTCTGAGAATATCTGCATGTGGTCCTTTAACTACCCGTTCTATCTGCGCGCTCAAATATTTGTCCACACAGCCCTAGCTCTATAAATTGAAACACAAACAACCACACAAAATATATGATAACCTTTGCAATTCATTTCCAATATGTGGGGGCGAGGTAATGTTTTTGTTTCGATTTATATATATAATATACTTTATACTATACTTTTAATTGTTCTACAGGCTCGGGCATACATTCCGTGTCCGTGGAACACAAAGGTTCGCACACTGTTCGCGTGACGTAAATATCGTCACACATACAGTCTGCGCAGAACGTCTGCGCACCTCCAATATGTTCTGTCCGTGCAGACATGTGTGTTGACTGCTCATGTGCGATGGATGTCCTACACTCACAAATGAGTGTTTTAGGGGTATAAAAATATTTATTTCCACCTTACATACACCAATATTCTTCACAGGAAACAACGAGTGCACATAAAAACCATAGTTTATAAATATCGCTAAATCCAAAGCAAGTTTTTTGTATACAGAAATAGGCAACGGTAATTTAATTGACATGCATGACGACCAACTACTTAACTGAATTACCAATCGGAAAATAATAAAAACATATACAGTACTGAGGAATTTGGTGGGATACCGAATCAATTGAGTATGGCTATTTGCGGGGCTTGTAAATCTGTTAAATAAGTAATATAGTGTTACTGCTTAAAATAAATGAATTAAAAAAATATAAAAAAATTAAAAAATACATAAAAGTCTTGTGAGTGACAGCACTAACAGCCAATGCAAATACCGCATTTCCTGATAGTGCTGACATGCTTACACGTTATGCATCAGCCGTGTAGTTCGACGTAGTGCTACTGGACGGAAGAGGCTCAGACTACATATTGCAGAGCACATGCTTTTCCTCAAACACGCTCCTGACATATGTCTCCAGCCTCCCTATTGGCTGAAGACTATGAAGTAGGTCACAGCGACCCAGCCTCCACAGCCCTATGCTCTGTTCACACAGACACCCATGGGCCCCTGGGGGCCATTTATCTCCCACCAGGTGTACCTGATCTCTGCTCACAGCAGAGCGGTACGCCCTGGCAGGTAAGTCTCCTGGGTCTACTTAGCGGCAGTTCTGGTGACTTGACACCTCCAGAGCAGCAGCTCTGAAACAACAGACGTGTACCGACTTCCTGTCTGCTGGGGGTCATCATCGCAAAGTTGGAAGCCATTTGTTGTTGCAACTTCTTCAGCAGCAGTTCTTGGGAGTTGTCAACAGCGACGTGACATTATAGGCTGACGGTCGTAACGCCATCGAGGCTCCTGCCTGTCTGTCTCGTTTCGATGTTTCAGAGCTGGACAAAAAAGATGGGTAGGTAGAGGGTGCAGTGTATTGAACACAATGTTTACCCACCGCTCACGTTGGTCTCCCAACTGTTCCTTAATGGAATGAAAACCTCTCTTAAATGGCTGATTGATAGCATACTTGTCCAAAAATATGCCCAATATGCATACTGTATTGTCCATTTATGTGTGTGTGTATATGTGTGTGTATATGTATGTATGTATGTATGTATGTACATATGTATGTATGTATGTATATATATA
>JAODLL010062532.1:0-17716 GCA_026546735.1 Forbesichthys agassizii
TGCGGTTCGGTGGCCTAAGGATCTCATCGCTGCTTTTTGCAGATGATGTGGTCCTGATGGCATCACCAGTCTGTGACCTCCAGCACTCAATGGATCAGTTCGCAGATGAGTGTGAAGCGGCTGGGATGAGGATTATCACCGCTAAATCTGAGGCCATGGTTCTCAGCAGGAAACCCACTGTGTGCCTACTCCGGGTGGGAAATGAGTCCTTACCCCAAGTGAAGGAGTTTAAGTACCTCGGGGTCTTGTTCGCGAGTAAGGGGACATTGAAGCGGGAGATTGTGTCTCCCTTAGAGATAGGGTGAGAAGCTCGGCCATTCGCAAGGAACTCGGAGTAGAGCCGCTGCTCCTTTGCTTCAAAAGTAGCCAGTTGCGGTGGTACGGGCATCTGGTAAGGATGCCTCCTGGGCGCCTCCCTTGGGAGGTGTTCCAGGCACGTCCAGCTGGAATGATGCCTCGGGGAAGACCTAGGACTAGGTGGAGAGATTATATCTCCACACTGGCCTGGAAACGCCTCTGGATTCTCTATTCAGAGCTGGATAATGTGGCTCGGGAAAGAGAAGTTTGTGGTCCCCTGCTGGAGATGCTGCCCCCGCGACCCGACTACGGATAAGCGGATGAAGATGGATGGATGGATGGATGGATGGACGGACATGTTCATCCTGTTGCGCTGCTTCTCTTAAAATTGTTTAGTTTGCTTCAAAAGGATTTATTTGTGACGTGTTTCAGTTCATATTAACCTTTGCTATGCTGAAGTGAATGACGAGCAGAGTTGGGTTGACTAGGGCAACAGTGGCACAGTGGGTAGAGTAGGGTGACTGGCAATGTTGCTGGTCAAAACCCCATTAACTTAAGTGTTCCTGAGTAAGACACTGATCTCGGTGGTCAGACGGTGCCTTGCGTTGCTGACGGCTGCATGTGTGTGTGTGTGTGTGTGTTTAAATGCAGTCCATTTACGGGAGTATTTTATGAGTGCAAACAACAAAGCTGCTCTTTATGGGTGCTTACTCTCACCAACATCAATGGAACATTTCAGGGGAATGTGCTGTTCTATTCAGTTGTTACATTTGCTATCTTCAAAATGATACAAGGTTCAGTAGTATAAGCCACTGGATAGTACACACACCCCTGCATGATCATAAATACCATTGAGTAGATAAGAGACCAATTAGAAATTATGAAATTATGAACCACTTTTGCTAATAAATAATAATAATAATAATAATAATAATAATAATAATAGTATTAGTAATAATAATACTAATAAAGTGTACTGTACCTCTGTAACATGTCTTTTTCAGAATGGGTGGAATTCCTGCCAAACACAAAGATGAAAAGTTACTTATATTTTTGGGAATCATTGATATCCTCCAGTCCTATAGGTAAGCAGAGTTTTGTGGAAATTAGTATGAATAATTATGGGTTTTAGAAGCACTGTAATTGTCATAAACATGTGCACATACAGTACAATTCTATCGGCTATTATTATTCATGTCTGTCATTTTGTCAGGTTTATAAAGAAAGTGGAACACTCCTGGAAAGCCCTTGTATATGATGGGGTACGTACCTCAGTGTGTTTGTGTGCATGATTATGTAGCTGTATGAGTTGTGTGCCTACAAGACTGTGATATCATTCTGTGCAAGCCTATGTGTATTGAAATGTCCCATTATTTTACAGGACACCGTGTCAGTACACAGACCAAACTTCTACGCAGACAGATTCTTGAATTTCATGACCACAAATGTATTCAAAAAGAAATATAGTAAGTTAGTCCTAAATGCCTTCAGCACATAATTCAAATGTGTCAATATTCCCGGTGCTCTCCAGTACTATGTGTGTGGCAAAGTTAAGCATGCAGTGCCATTCTCTCATAGCCGCCAGAGGAGCATCTTCAAGGCGGAAAAGGAGTTCCATCTACGCAGTTAAGTCTGCATCTCAGGAGATGTTGTCTCCGCACAGGGCGGAGCAGAGAGAGGAAAAGAAAGCTCAAAGCATGGACAATCTGGATGGAGAATGTGAGCATAAAGACATGGCGATATACATCCTTATAATGGCTCTCTTCATAATAAACACACTGTCATCTGCTGATAATTATGTTCCAATAACTCTGCCATACAATAAGGACAGGTACATTACAGTACTACAAGTTTAGAGCAAGTATTACTGCAAAGAAAGTACTTACTAACCTAAGAGGCTTAACTTGGCTCTCGCTCTCTCTTTCTAGAAGGTCCGTGCTTATTACGGTCAATATTTCATCTGACCTAGTTTCTACACTCCATTCAAAATACAGAAAGTCTAGCCATGCAAAGATGTAATATAATGTGGGTTTTTTATGTGAATTATGCTCCTGCTTCTGAATATACATTCTATACATAATACATACATAGTCATTATATTTACTATTACATAGCATTAGTAATTACAGTATATTTACTAATAATGTCTTCTTTTTTCTACAGTTTTTAGTTCATCCAAGCAACCAGATCTAGTTCCAACAGGTAGAGATTATGGTGTTTCTGTTGATGGTGATACCTTTCAAACCAGGTAATGTTATTAAAATATTCAGAATGACAATAACCATATTCTAACAGGGATTTCTGGCAATGAAGGGAGAGGCGTTTTGCTTGGGTTCAACCCCTATTGACAAGCTTTCTCCAGAATGACTCTGCCTTTAATGTGTCCACAGGGAACAACGACAGAGCTCCACTTCCACAATTGCATTGTGTGACTCCGTGGCCCGTCCTTACAAAAGCCAATCAGACACAGAACTGGATGTCTACTTGGTAAGGAGATGTTCATGCACTCATTCAATTAAAGTTACTTAATGTTAGTGAAGTGGGTATAAATGGGCCCTCCTAGGCATTGTGCCATAACTGTTAACTCATAAGCGAAGCTATATAAACCAGGCACAGGTAATGTTTAACAATTTATGATTTCATAGAATTTAACCACAATTCCTTTAAATATTTTACCCTTAGATTATGACATGTATGTATGTCAACTATGTACAGTATGTGTATGTGTACACACACACACTGAGGCCACTCTTATGTAAACATACTGCGATGCACTTGGACACATGGGCACAGAGTCACTATTCTTTGCTCTTCCACCATCAGACACATTCGCCCAGGCGGAGTTGTTCAATGCCCAGCGTGTGTCCAAGTAGCATCGGCCACTCATCCATCTCTTCTTGATCCACAGTCACCACTAAGACCTCTCTTTCAAAGCCTATGGCGATGATACAGACAGAAATATACCTCTCTGTTTTCTTCTAGTGAGAAAAGACAATGCATCCTGAAGACAATGGTCTTTAAACCTGTCCGCCATCAGCTCGGGTGCCATATTCCAGGGTTGAATTTTGGAGTCCTGCATACAGTACATGCTTTCAAAGTGATGAACCAGTCTAAACCAGTGCAGTGGTCCACCAACATCTGATTGGTGGTTAAGATGATGTCACATGGCTCAGACATGTAGCATTGATAGCAGGAGCTAGAACAGCTCTATGAGCTACAGTATATGACTCATAACCATGGTATGATCTTTGGATCCCTCCTGCATGCAGGCCTAGCTCTTGTAGCTCAAATATCATTAGCAAGTGGCAATTAAGATAGTATGAAATATAGTAATCTATATAGAGTACATAACACTAACGTTATAGTTGCTCTAGCACTCTGCACTTGCTACAGTAATATTCTGTCTTTGCTTTGGCTCAGTGGAGCTCTGTTAAAGCACAGCCATATGCCTATATATTCTGTTTTTCAAAGGCTGGATCCCGAAAGACAATATAGTTTTCTATATCAACTATTTGATCCACTAGGTATGTTCAGATCTTTTGTTTTTGTGTTACTGAATGCAATAGGAAATGATATAAAGCAATGCAATGTTCCTGTAGTGGCATGTGTCTTTATTGTGTCTAAAGACACTAATCAGGTTTGAGACGTATTTGCACATTGTAACTTTATTGTAAAATGGCTGCATGCCAAAAAGACTCAATCCTTATATTATCTTGTGATTTACATTACATAAGTGGTGAATTTAGAAATTAAATAGGCCTACTATTAAATGTCTTTCATATAATTTGGCCAAACTTGCATATGCTGTTATGTGTTACCTATTGTAATATACAAAAACTTATTTGTAAAATAAAGTAAATGAACGTTACTGACTCTTTATTATATAGTATACGCGTATGAAACATCCTATGTTGTCCTACTTAAAGTCTGTCACATGAGGGCAGTGTTGGGTAGACATTCGAGATTTTTGTAAAAATACTAAACTAGTTATGCCCATTTGTGATACATATCCAAGGCTGCCATGTCGAGTTCTAATATTAGAGGATGGATATATTTAGGCATTTGAGCTTATACTGCATAATATATTATGCAACTGCATAATATATTACAGTAACATTGGCTACAGTTTATGATTACAATAAAAGCATTTTAAAACTGGTCTTTTTCGAATTGGTTAAAAGTAATAACACTTGTGTAGTCGCACACTCCAAATATGTTCATTGTAAAATAAATTATGAATATAAATATCAGGTTAATAGCATATGTTCTTATAGTTTGTAACAAAATTATTACAAATGAATAATGCTTACATTAATTACTTTAGGTGATACATTATTTTATACTCAATACTCATTTATTTGGGATAAATGGCTTCGAAAAGACTTCCTCACCATAACCTACATCAAAGCATTTATCAATTAATATAGCAGTTATAGCCTACCCCAACGACCCATATCAACAAAGAAGATACAAATACATGACTATAAATGCAAAATAACACAATGAGAGACGTAGACAGATCGATGGATTTTTTTTCTTTTTTTATCGATCGATGATGAGTTCGTGTGAGTCATGCATGCAATATAGCGTCATGGTTATTTGATGACTCGGTGCGCCCCCGCTGTTGGGCCCACGCACGTACACGCAGACACACCTGAAGCAGCAGTTTCAATCCACGCCCATACCTGCGAGAACCAGGAAATCGGGGATTTGGACGTGACGAAAAGAAAACAGAGAAATTAGAGTTACATTCTTCATGTAGTTTAGATAAATATTGTGAACGTGTCATCAAGGAGAGACACAATAGCACATTGCCAGAGGTTTCACCTGGTAAGTAGACTTTTACTATTAAGTATCGACGCACAACACGACGTGCGTGCTGTAAAACTAGAAAAAAAGAGAAAAGAACAAGACAATCCATATATGGTCATCAACTAAATACAACACAAAAACTTTGTTGTGGTCAGAATTCATACAGTAACCTGCGCCACACCAAGCTACATTAACTAAAAAAAATATTTAATACTTTTATGTAAGGGCCACCCACTGTAAACATGTCGTATGAATGCCTGTTTCTGATATTTCGCTGTACATCGCTCTTTGTTTTGAGATCAAGAACTTGGACGCTCTTCGTGAGAGACCAAGGCGTTGACAGTAGATTTTAAAGAGTAAATGTGTACTTGGAAATGTAAGTGTATTTTAAATGTATACATTCATTGTGCACGCCAACCTGGTCGCTGTTTTGGACAGCTCTGACAAGGCGTGACTTAATTGTCCATGGCTGCCTTCAGGTTTACTGCCTGTTAACATGTACGCATTTTCTACTGTGTAATACTTTAACTTATTTTCTCTTATTTTGTATTTTATTATCAGGTTCCTATCTTACATTTGAAATAAGTAGGCCACTCACTTTACCACGAGTGTGTGCGCATGAAGAAATACACACGGATCGCATTGTGTAACATGAGACCATGGAGTCTAATCTCAACAGTCTGACATGACAAACAAACAAATGTTAAAAAATAAACAAATTTCGTGCGCTCATGTCGCAGGGTCGAACAAACATAAACTCAGCACACCACACTCACAGACCGACACATTTTTGATGGGCGTGCATGTGTCGATTGGCCCAACCCTCGTTGCCCAACCCTCTTTGCCCATGGAGTTGCAGGATTGACCGAAACTCAAATATACAAAGCTACAACATAAATACACAAGTGACCGGCACTCAGAAACAAACTTCGAAGGAGTCCTTACGTAAAAGTATATGACACTTAAGCAAATGACTGCGATTACCATGTGATATTCCTTCTTTTTAATTTTTATTTTATTTAACCTTTATTTAACCAGGCAATCTCACTGAGATTCAAATCTCATTTTCAGGAGAGACCTGGCCAAGAAGTAGCTTTAAACATACAAGTTCTAAAACATATACAATCAAATATACATACATACATACATACATACATACATACATACAATTCTTAAAAAACTTAACCTAACATAACCTTTGTACATTGTAAACCTGGTGCATTCATATTAGAACAATAAAAACTGGTGCATTGCTACAGTAGTAACATGAAGTAGTAGGCTTTTGGTTGATCTTTCATTGTATGTGTGTGTTTGTGTGTTTTGAAGCATTGGTCTGTACATGTGTCAATGAAAATTGATTGTCAGATTATCCAATATTACAATCCATGTTTTCTATGTATAGGAATGTTGTGCAATCTAGTCAGACTTTGTAGTTACTTAATAGACTACTGTATGCATCACTTGACAACACAGAAATGGATCAAGTTGATGGATACTTTCTCGTTTCAGTCCTCACTGCTGTATATCACAATGACATTGGTACAACATTTGAATTAATTTTTGCATGCCAGAATATAATCTTACATATGCTTCGATCTATCCATGCACTGCACGCATATCACTGGAGTTATAAATGTGCTCTGTGGGATTGGTCTAAAGTGCTGGATTGTGGCGATGTCTCGCACTGCAGAGAGAAGACCCTCCGTCCCTCTATGTCATTACAGTACGGTTCTATTAATAGTTTGTGTAGCCTGCTGTGTTCTGTGTGCTCCGGTTTTAGGTTCCTCAAATCTCTATGGGGATTTCTGCTGCCCTGCTCTCTGTCAGACAAATGTGTAGCCCCCATGGCACGACCACCCAGAGCTATAATCCAGATCTCCAAGATCCTGGAATATAATTTTTTTTCTGGGTTTGGCATTGGCTGCCAGCATCTGATCAAGGGAGTGCACAGATTATTTCTATATTTATTTATTTATTTATTTATTTTCTGTCTCGCCGGTAATCTGGTGACTCGTAATGACAAACTATGGACCTGTTTAATCCGGTTGTTGCGGGCTTGTGTTTCAGTGTTTCACTGTTTCACCGGTGCACTGTCTTTCGGGAGTGTGGGTTCTTTCTGTCGAATGTGTGTGTGTGTGGGGTAGGGGGGCTGAGGCGGGGGAGGCGGGGGTTCATAGATGTAGGTGTTCATGGCGGGAAGACTAAACCTAGATGTGGGATTATAAAGCAGGGGTTGGGCAGCAAGCATGATCTGTCAGGGCTTAGTGCCAGCGCCTACATCAGTGCTGGTGGCAAACAACATTTTCATTAGTCTAATGTCTAGAGGATCCAGAATTATGTAAGACGGATGTGTGCGGTCATCCTCTGTGGACCTTCCCACTGTGCCTGTAACGTGGCGGCTGTTATCTTCTGCCCCTGTGAAAAGCAAAAGGACATTTGTCAGATGGCGACGACGAGGCACGTGGTTTGATAGTGTAGTAACTGTGATGAGGATGGTCAGCTATAGCCTCTGATCTCGGTGGTGCTTTGCGTGATGCTAGCGTTGGTGGCTAGAGCATTGTGGCTAAAGGACCACTAACCAGCAGCTGCTGGCCTTGGGGAAGATGAAGTTTAAGAAGTTCATCACCATTATGCAAGCAGCTATAGGGGTCGTACCCCTCAACAAGCGGGAGCTTTTACCACCCGGAAGAAAATTGTGGCGGCCACAAGGGTGAGTGAGGTGTGTGTGTGTGTTTACATGATGTATGCATGTTTGTTTGGCTAGTGTAACGCCGCTGTAGAAGAATGAATCATATTCTTCTTTGTTTTTTCTTATAAACATGTCTACAACATTAATTACATGCATGTGGAACAAGTTTGTAGATTTGTAGTGGACACATGCTGTTTATATATATTTTGCTAATGTCCAGGCTAAATCGTCCAGTTGTTTTTGTTAGCATAGTGTAACGGCAGATAGCTGTGCAGTAAATTAATCCTCATTCTCCGACACCTCATAGCTCTGTCTACTCAGGCTAGAGCCCTTGGGGTTTTAGCCTGCCTTGTAGAGCGTCCGCTCTCTGCGTGGGAGATTGGGGTTTGATTTCCAGAGGGGGACAGACGATCTCTGTCACAATAGCATTTGTGACTTCCACCATGGGGTTTAACTGGTGACTGTATGCTGTATATAATGGTCAGATTGTGTACACTCCAGTATATTATAGCAAACCAATAAATCAGATCAGACAATACATCACATTTGAGTCTGACAGGAAAGCTCTTTCCACCTGACGCACGAGATGGTTAGTACCCAGCAAGCCGTCCATTGAAACCGTGTATTAAAGGGCAGACACGTTACAATATTAATACTCGGCAGGTGATTGGATAAACTGACTGTGATTTTTGGCCACAGTTGTTTAACATCGCTCCTTACACCACAATTATGCCTGTAGCTATGGCGCTGTTAATTCTAACCAAAGCACAACAATTTCAAGCTAATACCTACTGGTGTCAAACTTCAGATTGCGAAATCAGGATGGCATGACAAGGATACATTCCCACATCACGTGCACAATGTATGGTAGGCTATATGTAAAGATTTCAACAGTTTCTCACTGCATGCCCCAGCATATTGTTAGTTTTTGGGTCAAAGATGCTTAGTGTGAGAGAACCGATTAAAGTATTAAAGTGCGTACTTAATCAGTAGCCTTATTTCCTTGCTTGACCTTGCGTCATTTGGTGCAATTCACTAGTTGCTTAATTAATTTAAATATTATTATTTTATTGTATTTGCCATTATTGGTAGAATACTGACATACCTTCATAATGCTGGATAATGCTTTTCTCTTCTCATCTGAACCAGATCTTGAATTATTCAAAGCAAAGCTGCACACTTTTTAGGTGAAGTCTTTGAAACATTCAGTTTAAATATTCCAGCAAGCACCAGGGCTTTGGTTGCCTTAGTTTCGCACAGTCAGCAGAGTTGCTTGTGTGTCACTGTCAAAATGTCGACTGCTGTTTACCATGTCACAGCGAGACGGGAGAGTCGTGCACAGAGAGCAATCCTACCCGCATTGATGCACTATGTCTGCATGCGGGATGTCCTGCAACCTTTCAAAGTTCTCTTAAAGGGTTTATGAAGGGAAACATATTTGAAAGATATTCATAATGTGCACTATAAAATGGAAATGCCAGACTTACCTTTTTGACAAAAGACAACACATTTACTGAGATATCTTGGTATCTATATGCAATGTGTTTGAGATCGGAAATTTGTATTGTCATTTGTTGTTCCCCCACATTAAAAGAAATAGGGCTTAATGTACCTCCCTCGTTCGAACCACCATCTTCAATATTGCTATGAAAAATACCTTATAATATACCATATTAAATAATGTAGCCTACTTAATAAAAAACTTTTAACTTCTGCTTGAGAAAAATTAATATCTAACTTGCATGCAGTCTAGGGGTGGGAATCACCAGAGTCCCCACGATATGATTTTATCATGCTACTAATGCCACGATATGATATAATTGCTATAAAATTTTTTTTGTTGATATTGTGCAATTTCAAATGTGCAATTTATATTATAAAATTGAGATACTTTGCGTCCATGTATCAATACAGTATTGCCATGGGAAATATTGCAATACTATGCTGTATCGATTTTGTTTATTTCCCACCACTAATACAGACCCAATATGTTGTTTGCTTATTGCGCTATTAATTATTATGATTAGGAATGTCATGTGTGTGTGTATGTGTGTGTGTGTTAAATTTGTACTTTAAAGTTATAATACACATTTGTAAGATAGTACACTTTTTGTCAAATTCTTCAAAAATCTCGTCACGGTGCGTTAGTCAACCGTTTTCTGCATGCTGAAAAAATTATCTGGTACTAATGCACAGCCCTGGCTCTGTAAATAGGAACACAAGCAAAGTGGTGCAGACTGCACAAAAAAAAAAAAAGAGAGTATATTAGCCTGCGCAAGGCGGGGGTGGGTGGGGGATACATGTCATATCTCTTCCCACAATGCCTTGGGTGACATTAGTTTCTTTGCTAAACTAAATTAGGTGGTATTTACAAATTGGTTACAAACTACAGCCAGGGAAGAACAAAGTCACCTGAATTTAGAAACCGTTTTTATATATTTATCTATGTTAATGTTGGAGTATGCCTTAGGATAACTTCACAGTCAACTAACATATTATTAAAAATAGTTTTTTTCACCAGAATTCTAACTGATTTTAACACTATTTAAGGGTTGTTTGTAATCTGTAATTGCTATGTGAAGGAAGTGGTCTCTTTGTGATGGATCGGAATTTCCGTATTCCCACCCAAAAGAGGATGTTAGTTACCAGAGAGGCTTGGAAGTGTAGATAAGGTCATAAGGAGGGCTGTGTTGAGAATTTTTATAAAACCTTTTTTTATGTAGTTTAATCAAAATGTGTTAATTTTTCATAAAGTGTTTCTTCAAAGAAACGGTGAATGTATTTTTTTATTGTAAGATTTGGTTGAATGTTTGCTTGACCTAAATTGGCCAAACATTTAGTAGTCCAAATGGTTTTGAACCAAAATGGAAGTTATGGCCATTCCAATACAAAATATGTGATGAGAACATCTATATATTCTATATTAATGATTACACTGGACACTGTTCTGTAGCACTTTATCCTGTGATGGTTGTACCCAACTGGTATGTATTCCCAACAGCTAGGCCTAATAATATTGTTTGTAATTTGTAAGAGTAAATCTTGATTAACAAATTAAGTAATGTTTTTTTGTTCCCTGAAAAATGATTAATGTATGCAGGCTTAATTGGGCTTTATGTTTATGTTCTTGATTAACATGTGATTGTAACTAGTTTGACTTCTTTTTACAGGGAACAGCCTGGTTTTGACCAGTCTAGCACCGATCTTTTCAAGTCCAGTTGCTCTTGGGACAAGTTCTGTTGGCCCAGAGAAGCCCAGTATCTTTGTCTCCGACGGCTTTCTTCACGCAGCTGTTCTGCTATAACAATGGTAAATCACTGGCAAACCGTCTGTAGATATACGGTATATAATGTGGTTGGTTGTGTAGCCTACTGTATTTGTTGTAATTCCCTTTTGCCCTCTTTGCCTATGGCTTACTGGGCTTTGTGCCTGTGAATATTGTATCAGACTATATGTATTCATTTAAACTGTATTGTCTGCCGCAATTTACACCAGAACAAATCAGTTAATTTATTTTCATTTTTTTGCACTTGATGGCGACTCAGTCTTTACATAATCTGCGTACATGTGGTTGCTGTGTTACACATTGTTGCTTGGCCTTGCTTGTATGATGTAGACTACTGCCTGATATATATATATATATATATATATATATATATATATATAAAATATTTAAAAGAGATGTTCTGTCTTTTTAGATGTTTAAAATATTAATATTTAAGATGTTAGTTTATTTGGATTAACTTTTCAGTAGTTTGCTGTAACTTAGTTCTTGTGATTGTAGCAACCATAGGCCTACTTCTCTGCATGGTAGGCTCTGCTAAAATACAATATAACACATAAGATAGCACAGTGCACACTACAATAAGTCATTGTGGGATAGCTCAGCGCATCCTATTGTAGTTTTCACATGGCCTTTTGTGTCTTTCTTGGAGCCTTACACTAAGCTCTTCTTAAAAAAATCAATGCGAAATCGGAATGTTCCATTCTGGCACCATGGTACACCATCACATTGCCTTTAATACACGTCTAAATACCATATACATTTTCTATATTTTATTTGTCTAATAAATATGTCAGACACTTGTATACGTGTTGACTGTTTGGAAATATGAAATCGGGCTATTTAGCTTGGCGTGCTCTACAATTGTTAGGGAACCCCTACTATTAAAATGGTTTATTCTAAACCAAGCCGTCGGCGCTGAAGTGGGCAAATATTTGCTTTTCTTTAGTTACTACACATCGATGTAATATACAAGTAAACTTTGTGGTCTTTTATTAAAGACGAAGATTGATGTATAAAGTTCTATAGTCATTATTTATCAAATTCATTTAAAAGTGCACGATGCCCGTAAAAGGAGGTATGTTCTCTTTGAGCAGATATGGAACTGAATATATACATGTAAGTAAAACAAGACCCACATAATATACTAGTAAGTAGTTTGCTTATTGATTCATTCATTCATTTCAACTAAATGTCAAAGAAATTTGCTGCGCAGTAACTAGCTCTAAAAAAATAACATTGCGTGTTTCCTAAAAATCCTAGCGAAGGCTTTGATTCCTGTTTGTATGTTGCACCTGCTGTTACCCCTACTGGAATGTGTTAGTCAACTCATTAACTTCATTCACGTTATGTTTTATTATTTATTTATGTTCAGTGTTGATCGGTAGCTTTCATTCTGTGTAAAGTTAATATTGGTATAATACGTAGTGTCCCATACGCGAAATGACGTACGTGGGCCACTGCCCGTATAGGCCTACACCCCCTCCTACTAATTTGGTGCTTTCTATCATAGTAATTCGGAAATGTGTATACCAATAGGTTGACATCATGTTTTTGTTATAGTTGTATTTATGTCCTATTTGTGAAAATGTCATGTTAGTGACTATGATGTAATGCAAACTGTTTGCCACTAGAGGGCAGATTGCTGTAACTCATTAGATGACATGAATTCATGAGGACAGTAAAGTAGCATGGCTTTACTTAGCTTAGTATTTGTTAGCTAAGCAATTGATGTTTTCAGCACCACTTGTCTTTTCTTGTTTTATTAGCGCTGACAAATGTTCAGAACTACATCTTTAATTATTTTAGATATACATTGTGTGCTGTATTATCCAGGACAGTTGCCAGAATGTTCTGATTGCATTGGAATGCACTTTTTTGAATTCATATTACTTTTAGATTGTATATTTAGCTGTTTACCAACAATTACCTCCTTTTTTATTGTAATTACAACCATGCAAGGCATGGCCTATTTTTGCCAGTATGCCTATATCTGAGATCAGTCCACACTTAAATGTATATGCATACACTTTGATGGATGGTGATGCGGTGGGATGGAACACACCTTGACTTTTATTTAAGCATCAGTATCTCTCTCCTTCATTGTGTTAATAGAGTCTAGTCAGTTTTTAGATTGGGTAAACAAGTGGACATTGAGTTTTAGACAAACTGGTTACTCCTCATTCGCTACTCTAATATCTTGTCCATGACGTATATAGGCTATGTACTGAACAGGCATAATTTCTTATGAATTATCGGGGGGGTAATTCATAAGAAAATATGCCTGTTCAGTATATGGCCTATTTTGCTAAACAAAGGTGTGCTTTTTTAAAATTTAAGCCATGATGAATGTTAAGCTATCCCTTGTAAAAACTTTTTCTTATCAGAGAAAGTATTTGACATGTTAACGTACTGATCTGGATGGTGGACATTCTTAAGATTACAGTGCAGATTACACATCCATGTAGCAGACTGTTACAATTCAGGACGAGATGTTTTGGCAACAATCAAATTCAAGGCAGAAACTTTGTTATTACCAGCCTCAGTCCCTTACCTCTGTACAACACGTCCTGGTTGCTCCATGCCCAGCCAGGCCCTAGCATTGCCACTGTGTATCATGTCCTTTTCTATTGCATGCCAGTAGTCCTAACAGTGGGTTATTATGATACATCTGTTGCCAGTCAGATTGCTGCCCCTATTTTGTTAAACTGGAGATTACTTTATAACTAAAATTGAAAAGATTGCTAATTTTAGTTTTGAACCCAAGTCCAAATACTATCTAAATTTCCCAATTAATTTCTTTTTATCATTCATGCTGATTTCTGTGTATAGGCACACTGCTATAAAACAGAAGTGGTCTATTTATATTTATGTTATAATTTAAGTGAATTCTAGGCTGTTTCTCAAACATGTCCTGTTGCTTGCATAAAAGTACTTGTGATCAACGTGTGTGCGCGTGCGTATTTGTGCGTGAGTTGGTGTGTTTACACTGTGCAGACGGAGGAGATTTGCACCAAATGTAGGCCAGCAGAATCCTTCTTACGTCAGTCAGTCAAGCAGGCAGGCAGTCAGGCAGGCATAATCAGCGGGGGCTGTTAGGTTTCTGTTGTGGCCATGGAGGACACACAGACCTCTGGGCTTGCCACAGCTCCACTGGCGCTAAAGCGGGCACGTACAAACAGAGAGGTTACATTCTCCCCACCAGGACTGAAGACGGTCCTCAGTTTGCACGGGATGTGGGCCCGTGCGTTAAAGACCATTGGCGTCCTGCAGGGGACTGTGAGTGTTCCTCTCCCAAAACCCAGAGTTTTGTTTTTCCCCCCTACCCATTTTTGTATTGGATTTTAATTGACTTTTTCTTTTTTGGAGATATAGAAAGAGGAGTACAGTACAAGTTTTCTGGTGAACTGATGCATTTAATTGTTTTTCTTTTTCTTTAAGAGCATCATTAAGGGTTTGGAATGTAAACTGCAGTTTGTCTGGTAGAAAATTTACTGTACAGTTGTATGCTTTTGACATCGTCCAGTTTAGTGGCTTGTGTGCCTTTCTCTTGAATTGTTGAGCACCGTTGCCTGACTTCAACAGTGTATCACATTAACAGCTGATGTCCATGAGTTTATTTATCAGGCTCAAATAGATTTAATGTGGAAGTGTAAGACATGTTCCCTTTAATGTCCAGTAATCTTTTCTCCAGAGTAGCATCATGTTGTTGTTGTTGTATCTCAATGTAACGAAACAATAACAAACAAGCTGTGCTGTTGCAGTGTACCGAACAAGCTGTGCTGTTTCAACATGAAATCCATTATTAATTTGTTCTGTGAAATCTGACCAGCCACTGTGATCTCTCTCTCTCTCTCTTCTCTGAATAGAACCCAGTCATGGAGGAGATCGTGTGGGAACAATACACAGTCACCCTGCAGAGGGTGAGTCCGTCTTTAAACCGTAGGCTGAAATAAATGTGGGTGTGTTTTCATCTGCGTTGTGTTGGCCTGCAGTGTAGGCACACAAATTATGCTATCGTCTTGCATGTATTTTTTATTATCATCTCTTCATTGCGAGCAGTACGAGTACAAGCTCACTTTGTATTGAGTAACTTTTATTTTTGAATTTGTGCTTTTAATATTGTATTGCTCTTTATAACATAGCACACTTTACATGGCATTTCAGTAGATGATGACATTTAAGTTTTTTATATATATATATATATATATATATATATATATATATAACTTTAACGCCATGTTACGGTTTGTTGCATCGCAGCTTGCTGTAACAATATCATTAATATGTAGATTCATGTTCTGATATACATTCATGTTTTCCTTTCATTAGATGTAATGTGAGTACTCTTAAAGCTCGTTTAATTCCATCCATGCATGCGGGACACCTCCAGTTTAGTGACAGTCACTATATAACACCATAGTCCCCAGTAGTGAAGCCGGCGTTTGAACTGGAGAGCAGCTTTCATGTTAATGATGCATCTGATGTGACGGTGCTCCTCTGACCTGCACCGTCAACGCTGGCCTGGCTCTTCCCCCAAATTCCATTTAACTCCATTCTGCTAGGCCACGCCTCTATTTTAATAAAACAGCACATGTTGTATGTCTCCCTGTGACCTTCGTTCTGGCTTCCAGAGTCCTCTCTCTTTTTGATCTTTCCTTTTATTCATATATTTTCTCCAGCCATCTGGTAGAGATGGATAGTGATGCAGGTGGAGGGATGAGAAGGGGTCATCAACTCTCTATTCTGATCTCTTCTGTGCAAAGTAGCCAGTGGCAGGTAGATTGTAAAATGGGCCACTGAGCTATGGGTCAATGAAATATGAAATGCTGCTCGGTGGGCAGCTAGCCCTGAATGAAATAGAAGGAGAACGTGTTTGTCTTAAATGTACACTGAATTGCACACACCACACAAAACACACTGGCATAGCTGTCAAGAGCGAGATTAGCATCTGCAATAATCACACACTGTTGATCTCCACAAGATGTTTCACATGTCTGTCTGTCTTTATTTTTCGTTTCTGTGGATGCTATTAACATGGAAATGGCTTGATTATTTGGCAAGGAAAGAGCAGCTTATTGAAACGTTCTCTCTGTCTTTCAGCTTTTTTATTGTGGAGCATCAAACCCAATTGCTTTGCTTCTAGATTTGATTCTGGTTGACGGGTGAATTCTCTCGAACATATTCCCACACCCTAATGAGCTCACAAGATCGCCCTGCATTCCTCCACAGGATTCTAAAATGGGCTTTGGCATCGCCGTGTCGGGGGGGCGTGACAACCCCAATGAAGACACGGGGGAGACATCCATCGTGGTTTCTGATGTTCTGAAAGGAGGCCCTGCTGACGGCTTGTTGTTGTAAGTGCTGGTGTGTCCTTAACATAATATCAGCAACACGCAGGTCGAAAGTCAACTTTGAATGGCATGCATTTCACACATACTGTACCCTGTAGATTGAGCGGTATTAACCTACATGGATGTACATACTGGCACAACTTTGTAATAAGTAGCTTTATATCCTGATATTCCGTATACATCTGTGGCATACAACTCAGTATTAACCTGTTTAATTGAACACAGAAGTTCTTAAAACAAATTATACTTAAAAATAATCATTTTTCTTCCTATAGCTAAATGCTTATTGCCCATGACCAAATCAATTGCTCTGTTAAGGCCGCCATGATGTAGCTAACACTGACTTCTTGTTTCTAGTGAAAAAGATAGAGTGGTTCAGGTGAATTCCATTAGCATGGATGGAGTGTTGCACTCTGTTGCTGTACAAACTCTTAGGAAGAGTGGCAAAGTAGCAAAAATTGTAAGTATGAAGGTTTTTTTTGGGGGGGGGGATTCAACTGATTACCACCTTTTTATCACCGTTTACCACATTACATATAAACATTACAGATGGGGATGCACTGATTGTGAAATGATGGGCCGATACCGATGTTTAAAATAACAATTGATCTGATTGCCAATGCGATGCCTAAAGTATACCATATGGCCAAACATTTCTCTCACAGACAAACCATATGTGCCTTCATATGCCATCGTATGCCTTCATATTCCCTCTTATGCCCTCATATACCCATGCCAGAGTTGTGTTATGTGGGGTGTAGTCTATTCCATCCATTAGCACTACGTCACATAAGCATCTCTGCTAAACGCCTGATAGACCCCTGTAAGCTCCACAGCAGTCTATGTTCATTGGCTGTTAGCATTGTCACTCACAAGTCTGCATATGCCATTCCAGCGCAATGCTCCTGCCTACTTATTTAACAGCTTTACAGCCAGAGTCATGTTTCCCAACAAATTCCTTTGTATGAATGTAACATCCGACTTGAGATGTAGTTAGGTGTCGTGCATGTCAATAAAAATACCTCTCCTGTCAAATAGGCGGGTCATGACAGTTAGCCAGCGCTGTGTCAGGTCTGTCCGGTCAGGGGTGGATCTTTTAAGGATTTTTGGCTCCAGCCAGCCAGGATTGCAGACCAAAATGTCCACTAGCCCGGCTAAAATGTTACTAGCCCTGTATGTAACTCCCATTTACAGAGTAAAGCAGTAGTTCCTAGAGCTGGGCGATATACTGGTATTTAATTCATACCGGTATTTTTTTCAAAAGAGATATAACATTTGACA
>JAODLL010062563.1:0-10713 GCA_026546735.1 Forbesichthys agassizii
AGAGTGAGAGAGAGAGAGAGAGAGAGAGAGAGAGAGAGAGAGAGAGAGAGAGAGAGAGAGAGAGATGTACACATGCATACCATTAGCACCTTCTCTCCTGGTGCAAGGTTAAAGGTCATTAAACCCCAGGAACCCCAAAACAAGATCACGATTAAGCGGATTACTTCAGGCACTGCTATGTCAGTCAGTCTTAGAGACATTTTACCCAAGCCCCAGATCTCTCTCTCTCTCTCTCTCTCTCTCTCTCTCTCTCTCTCTCTCTCACACACACACATTCACACACTCACACACACACACACACACACACACACACACGTGCAGACATGCACAGACATTTCAATTATGTAATGATTAAGCTATAGGCATATTAAGCATTCCTAAATTCAGAATTCAGCAAATGAGTGAATCATTGAATTGAATAAGCATAGCACAGACCTACATGTCCACCATGTTAGTAAGAGCTATGCACAAGGATGGACACTGGACACTGACTCACTACACCATTCATTCAATTGGAGGTTCTGGGGAGACAGCTGCTTGCTTCGTGACAGATCTTAAGCTGTGTAAACCTTTTGTTGACTGCTCTATTGAGGTCATGGGACTCATAGGTTTTTGTCTAAATCAGTTATTCTTATTCCGTTCCACTGACAAAGTGCTTTGCAAGCAGATGTGTTTCTCTTGCCATACCCGGAAAGTTGAAACAATGAGGGATAACCTATAGTGGAACTTGAGCATATTGTTTGAAACAGTCTGGTGCGATAGTCTAGATTGGGAAGATAGGAAAATGGTTTTAAAGAGTTATTTCGGCTAATACATTTGTAATTATTAGCCTACGTTTTGAACGTTTTCAATTTTTTATTTTTTAGGTTTGTGGCTATTGATTTTCACAGTAGCCTACTGTGCACGGATGAAAACAGTACAGTCAGTAACCTATCTGGCTGCAGTAATTTTACACATCATAAGCACATACATCGTATTAAATATTATCGACTTCATATGGCTCTAGCCTGTTTTCCTCGATGCAAAATGCAATATGAAACTTAAGAAAACTGCCAGTAGGGTTTATCCTAATTATGTATGTATCAATGGGTGTTCTCTCTAGCGGGCGCAGCAGCGATGATTGGACCATTCCAATGTAAATTCCACGCCCAGTCTTTTGCAGAGTAGCAAGTGTAGCCTGCCGGCAGCGAGCGTTCACAGGCTCGGCTACTAAGCAAGTGATGGGAGGCAAACTGTGTCTCTGACGCAGTTGACTCACCTGGAGCGACTGTGCTTTTTTATTTTCTACATTTCTTTTAAAATATAAACAAAACTGCACGTATTCATTGTCAGAAGAGGCAAAAGCATATGTGGAGAACGCATCACACAGTTCATTTTTTTTGTATTGGAAAACGCCACTGAATCCAGCAGTGGAGGAGCAGTGAGGAACTTTGCCAAAATGCCTGATTGGAATATGACTTTTGCCAGGCAGTCCTATGGAATATAGTCTGACTTTCCACAGTCTTCATGTTGTGCCATCACCCTACGTGAAAAATAAACTCTTTGTGTTTTGCATCATGCTGTCACTTTGGGTATACATGATATATTGTTGTGTTGGCTACTGCACAACTATGCCAAATATGATGGTCATCTCCGCTAATAAGCACCCCGAACGATTGGAATCAGAATACGATAATGATGCTGAATTCGACAATCAAGATTCTTCTCTTGCCATGTCCAGAGACTTGCTGAATAACGAGAATGATTTGGACAGCCGAGGAGACGACTGGGACGAACTGAGAGGCGATGCGAGGGTGTTGGAAGATTATGCCAAGTCAGGTTTATTAAATGAGTCGGAAAGTAAAAAGTTTCCGCAGGCCATCATCATCGGGGTGAAGAAAGGAGGAACCCGAGCGCTGCTCGAGTTTCTCCGTGTGCATCCGGATATCAGAGCGGTGGGAGCCGAGCCACATTTCTTTGACCGCAACTACGACAAAGGTCTTGAGTGGTACAGGTAAATCACAGCGATAGTTGTTTATGTCTTACCGAGTAAACAAACACACAGGTATAACATCTCTACCAGTCTATAACGTTACGATTTTAATTTCGACTGCCTTGAATGCCAAGTCAGATGTGTAACCATACCACAATTATAGGTCCCCACTATTTTGGGTGGGAGATAGGCTTGTGACAATTTAAAAAACACATCAGCCAATGCCATGTTTAAATCAATAAGTTAATAAAAAACAGATTTAGTGTCGTGGACCAGCCAAGCAAAAACAATAGCTCAGCTAAACGGTAGTATACTTTGCTCTTGGCATAAAACCCATATCACTCATAGGCCATCAGTGACATGTTCTATCTTAATTGTATGACAATTCAAATTTTATTGGTTCAATAAAACAATCAAAAACTGATCAGGCTGTGATAAATGTGGCCCTATGGAATTTATGAAACCATGTGCCAGCAATATTTAATATGATATGTGTCCTTGAGCGTTAAGAAAGGCGTCCAAAAAAAGAAAGTATTATTATTATTATTATTATTATTATTATTATATAGCAATAACATTCAGATGCATGCAGTTGCATGCAGTGTAGTTTAGGCTACCTAATATAAATGTATTACATTGCTGTTGTTTATACAACATAGGCTATATTTACATTGTTTTAGTGTAAAATATAAAGTGTCAAGTTCAATCAACCCTTCTGAAGGTAAAAACATTATCTCTTCATTTTAAAAGCAATATGTGTGGCAGCCTGTGCCATGTAGACAGCCTACCCACTAGGTTTATGGTTTATGGAGCCTGTTTCGATTTATTCGATTTTATTTTTTATTAAGCTCTTCTAAAAATGTCCCGATTACTTTAGCACACATTTCGTTGATAAAGTCTGTAGACATATCCATTTTGTCAAGGACAAACTTGCTTCAGGCATGATATATCATTGGAGTATTGTCAATAGTTCATGCAACTTTGTACAGTATAGGAGATATGCATATAAGAAAAATTAACAGGCATAGTGTAGGTTCAGTTATGAAGAATTTAATTAATTTAAGTTATTTTACAGATTTAAATATAGTCTCATAGGTTTTCTATTTTGATGATGTACAGTATGGGGGAACAATTGTTTAATCTTGTTGTTGTTTTACGCATGTGTAATAAAGGCCAGTTTCCCTTGAGTAGTGATCATGCTAATTAAAACCACTTAGCGTGAGTCGGCCCAGCCAGTGCACAGTGCCTCAGTTAACCTAACACAGCAGGGCAACACCAGACTGCTTTATGCTCATTTTGTGGACTTAGTAATACTTCTGTTGTCCTTATATGCAAACAATAACTCACCATCGACCTAGCCTATAATAATCACCCACTAGTGAAGTCAAACTGGTCTAATCTGGACTCTGGTCCTGCAACCATTATTGTATGATTCATTGTAAAACCACATTGCTTATTAAAACCTCAACCGACCAACATCATGCACTATGGCTTTACCTCATTGGAGGGTAAGAGATTAACAGAAATGCAACAGAAGGTGTGTCCGTTTTGACTGACAATACATTCCACTGGAGTGCCTCTGGACTGCCAGAGGGAGAGGGGCAGGTTGCTGGGTGGGCTTATCCACTCCTGCGGTGGTATTAAGTTGTGCCCACTCCGTTTATCTCAGCACGGAGGAGGTCTGCTGTGTCCATCCTGTTGGAACTCCACAGAAGAGGGGCCCGCACAGCAGGGACACCAGCCACAAATATAGCATGCTTTCACCCGCAGGCGGAAAAAGAGAGGCAGACAGACCATTGTTGACACGTATGCATAAGAGAGCATAGAAGGCATCTTCTTAAAGCCGTGGGAAAAGCGTCCTCCATGGTCCCTCCTTTCTTAAGAAAATAACTGCTATCTTGCTGCGCTAATACTTGCAGATCTGTTTGGAAGTACTGTATCTGCTGAATTGTTAATATTTGTTTTTATTTGTTTTTTTTAAATAAACTATCAGTGAATTTCTTACTTTAACTCTGTGAGGCTGTCAAAGAAGATGGTGTAATCCTGAGTTAAACCCCAGGGGAGCTTACAGCGGCCCAGTGGCAGATAGAGGGCAGTAAATTTAGAGTGAGTCTTTAGAAAATGCAGCAGTATTATGCCAATAGGCTGAAAAGAGAAGCTTGGGGAACCCCTGGGGTCTGCATTAACTGATAATAAAAGAATAGACAATTATTGTGAAACATGTTTTCTCTGCCTTCACTTTGTATGTAAATGTGCTCAGAAGGGTGAAAGTACCCATTGACCAGACCCAGCAGGAGTCAACCCTGAAGCGCCTATGCTTCAGCCTTTTGAGCCTGAAAGTTGACTTTTCTCTGAGGCATCAGTTAGTGAAAAGTTGTATTTTCTAAAAAACGGTTAATTCGTCGTTTTTTTTTTGTTGCATACTCATCGCTCCTATATAGCTTCTAGTGAGCACGCCGGGATTTGTCCAAGTTATAGAGTGCCCTCAATTTTAAGTTTCTCCAGTCGCAGCTAATGTGTCAGCCCACTGATCTGGAAAGAACTGTAACCCACGGCGATAATGAGGAACCAGTTTTAAAACTATGTGAACCTTGTTGCATCAAAACTGCAACTTGCAACTTTAAAACTTAAAATGGAATCATACTTAACTACTAAAATGACGTGATATAGCTTTCCCAGAATTAGGCTACCCCTACTGTCAATACCGGTAATGTGTACTTTCCCTCTCTCTGTTCTACAAATTGAAGAGTTTTATTCACTGAAACATCTCCCCCAGGCTTTTGCTTAAAGCAATTTGTCAAACCACAATGGTTATTACAGCACTTTAGCAAGATACAGTACAGTGCAGAGAGACAGTGAAATGCTAAAAGAGCGCATTCTGTTGTTCATCTCCTGGAGCTCTTGACTTCCTCATTGCTCTCATTTCTTGTGTCTTCGGAGACAATCTGTTGTTTCCTTGCTTTCATATTCTCTCCTTGACAGCTAGTCAGTAACTTTGAAATCCGCCAATCTGACTCAGACATCTCCTTTTTTTGCCTCTTTGAAATCTTGTTTGTTTTGTACAGATGCTCTCAGACCCGTATCCTCCCTGAGGTGGATTACAAACCATAGTTGTACAATCCTTTCCTTTATAAGAAGGAAAAATACAATGGTGTACATTTATTTATTTATATATACATACATACGTGTGTGTGTGTTTATTTATTTATACATACATACATATCACATGGTAACGTGTAACCTTTGTAGAATCAGAAGATACAACGGTGTTGGGTATTTCACATTCTTCTCAAGGGACTAACTCAGGGCCACTTTCTGTATGAAAACGTGTATTCATTTCGAGTGGTTGGCTTGTTCCTTTCCAGCAACACCACCAGTATGATGAAACATGCATGCCCCTTCTATAAACAACTGACAGTCAAAAGGGTTATTTGTTAATGTAAGGCTGACAGTTGTGTGAGGGAAGCCAGAATGGCTCAAGCACTATTCCTCCTCCTCCTCCCCCATTCATATTGGGCCTGTCTCCAACTAGACATCCAGGTGGCCTTGATTTGTACATAATACTGACTGTAACAGTGGAGGATGGGGAAAGCCTTTCTCTGCACTGTCATTGTCGGCGGAGAGGTTTTTTGTAAATATGAACTCCATCATTGAACTCTGTGAGTGCACCATGCGATGGTGACTCTCACACTCACGATAGAGGCCTTGTAAGCCCCTCTCCCCTTTGATTTATATCTGGAACTTGTCTTGCTGTAAGGTGGTCAGATTATGTTAAGTGGATGCATGCCACGGCCTCTCATCTTGTCTTTGGTGCTTGTGGAAGAGGAATAGTTCCCACAGTAGCACGTCCCATCGGAACTCATTCCCTCTCAGAGCTGTACACTCAGAACACATTAGACAAGCGTCTTGTGTGGACATATTCCTAACGGCAGTCACGTTAAATACCACACAGCTGTCTGCCGGTGAGGTCAGTCATGTAGACAACGGCAAGATACTGTACCTAAATGGAGAATGCCGAGCTCAGCATTCAGGGTTGAGAGTGCGAGCAACACAGCGGCATTGTAAACGTGTACCTTTGAACCTATTTGCTGCAGCACATGGTTTCACAGAGCATGTCTTCAGAGCAGACGGTCTTAATGGACACACCTGACTGGCCAGCAGACACAACACACAGCTCCTGGGTTAATGTCTGTCTATTGGCGGGAGGTGGGTGATAAAACGCAGGCAGCCGTGTATGAAAACGGCCGTTGGCTTAAAGAGTGTTGCCAGTAACTGTTGACTCTGGGGTCATGGGCTTAACCTCTGCAATCTCCTGTCCTTCTCCAGAACACCTTTTACCTACTGATTCTATCTAATCCCCTTCTTTCTGCCTCCCTCCTGCTCATCATTCTTTCTCTTACTTTATCTTATTCTCTTAGCAGTCTTCCACCGCATGTCTGTTATCTCGCCAGCTCTGCTGTTCCCCAGTGTGTTGTAAAGGACAGGTTAGAGGGCGCTACGGATGTTTATGTGTGTTCTATTTTATGGTAACGCTTCAGTATAGATTTTCTTATTTTAGTGTGCCAGGTTTAGAGAAGCTGAATGCTTCTTAAACATTAAAGAAATTTATTTTTCTGAGTGAAAGGGCGTATTTCACTTGTTTTAATATAAGCAAAATATAAATAATGGTACATTTTGGAAAGTCTTTTCCGTATTTTGGATTAGGCCTTGAAGAATAAAGATGTATTCAGCGACTATGGCCTATACTCCTTGGAATGGCTGATTGATGGATGAACATACGCTGAAACCTGTTCGTTCCAGGCAACATTGTTTAGTAAGCAGAACAAATTGTGAAAGCTGGCTACATCTGCCCCCCTCGGGCAGTGTTAGCTAGATTCTCCTTCAGTCAGAGATGTTCCCTCGTTCTCTATCGCCTGTAAGATGAATAATGCATGTATTTTTTACACAGATTGTTTTGCTTGGGGACGAAGTGGAATGTTTGATTGGCTGATGGTTTTTTTGGTGTCCCTGGAGGAGCGGAGGGAAGCCTACAGCGTTTCACTTGTGTGTATCCAAGAGATATAGCAGATAATTGCAGGGGACTGTGACATAGGCTAGCTGTTTGCCTCGATCATGCCATTAGCTCAATTGGGCTTGTGGATTTTCTGCCATGCACAAACACTGCCAAGGCTCTAAGGGATAAGTGGAGTGAATATATAGAGAGAAAGACCTCCGCTGAAGGAGAGTGGGACTTAACATTAGTAAGGTGATGAAAGTTCATAAGGAAGAGAACTGGGGTACAGTATGTCACTAATGAGGTAAAAGCAATGTGTGTATTTTCCTCACACTCTTGTTTATAACCTTCAAGTTAACTTGATAAGAAGTTAGCTGCACAGTAACAGAGAATGTACTTATACCAACAGATAGTTGTAAATTATAGTTATGTATTGCTCATTGCTTCCATTTTTAGATACATTTCTTAAAAAGACATTAAAGTAAAGTAAAAGTAAAGTCATTGCTGAATAATATTGTATGCTAACTTCAAATTATATACAATATTAACAAAAATAAAACATATTTCTTTTTGGATCAAATCTGTATGTGTTTGTTTTTGGTATACACTATTGGTATTTAGCTAATTGTATAATCATCTTACAATAATGTATAGTTTTATAATCCCACAGGCACATCAATGTAACTGTTTTAGGAAAGAAGGAAGGTTTCATTTACAGAAAATCTTAACTGATTTACTGTAAATTTTGATACAGTGTATTGAGTAACAACACTAACTTTTACACTCCTCTTAAAATTGATATATTCTGAATTTGGAATGTTGATATATTATGGAAAATAGTGTAAAGTGAGTGTGCATGTAAAGCTATTCACAGTCATATACACCAGAGCCATGTCTTCTCTGAGAGCAGCCAGCCAGTCCACCGTTTAATACTCCAGTGTGTTTGGTTTATCCCCTAATCCCCCTCGGCTTACTTTTGCCATTATCCAGTCATGGACAGTTAACAGGCTATAGTATTATAATGAGCCAGAGCCATCCTTGGTCAGGAACATACACATGTCTTCATGGAAACAAACCACTCCTTAGCTTGGCCCATGTCTTCTCTCAAAATAAGAGTTAGTTACATTTTAGTTACATTTTTAGTGACATTAGTATGTTGCACTTGTTATTTAATCGACAACAAACATGATTAGGTTTAGAAGCACACTTATAGTGATCAGACTGGCATGACATTTAGAACCATAATTGCCTATTGACATACATTCTATTGTATAATGTAATCAAGGTAGATCATATTACAATGTGAGCTTTGAAAGAAGATTGTGGTCTTAAGGGAGATTAAATGAAGCAATGAGAGATGAATGTCTTCCTTCAGGGTTTGAATTTAGAACATGTCATGAACTGTATATTCTTATTGTGTTCACATACATTATCATATGATGGATGGAAGTCTGCACGCCAATTCCCCCCACTTACCTGAGAATGCTCTTCTGGCTTCTATGATGTAAACCATGTTGCCTGTGATTGTTAGCTTGCCTTGAACATGATGTAAAGCAATGGCGTTATGTAATGACGCCAGGCCCCTGTGCAAGGTTTCCTTATGGGCCCTTCTCTCAGCTCAAATCAGCATACTTTATACTTAAAACCCATACACACTAACATTAGCCTATGTCATCTCTAATGCATGTTCACTTACCCTGACTCCAGTTGAGAAATACTATTTTCTATATTAAATCATATGTATCAGTGCCAAATGAATAGGCTAACAGTAAGATATGTATGAAAACAAGATTATTCCATTTAAAAAAGGGTATGCAGTAATATCAATATGAAAACCTTCAGCACCATGAACATCAAACGTTTCAGAACAACACAGAGGCAATGTACCAGTAATGAACAAGGCGGCCCATCGTATTTGACTATAGGCAGCCTAGAAATAGTATTCTTCTCATATTTTTGATCGGTTTTTGGGCCCTATCTTCCAACCGCAGCGCAAAGCGGGAACGCAAGGGTCTTTGCTAGTTTCAGACCAATGCAGTTGTCATTTTCCCATCCAGCGCCCACGTTGTTTAAATAGCAAATGCACTTGCACCCATTTGAGTTCCGGTGGGTTTGTTGGTCTAAACATGAGGTGTGGTCTAGCGCATTGCTGAATCATTGCTATCTTGAGGCAGTGGAAAGTTATTGCAGGATTGACCAGCAAAAACCTGGTCTAAATTCAGTGCGGGGCGCATTATAAATATAGTAGGCTATACTATATTGTGCCTATATGACTATGACTATATTGTATATGTGTACACAGCCTTGTTACACATACAGGGATGTGCAGGAGCGCACAAATATGCAAAGGATTAAAAATGAATTTAGTACAATGTGAAATATCATTAGTGTGTAACCTACATAAACATATATGTATACATATATATATACAGTATATACATATATATACAGTATATACTATACTACACTATACAGTGTTGTGACACTGTATGTTGTGTTTCCCAAAACACAAGTCACTTTTTTATTGTAAACTGACTTTGTTTAAAAACTGAAAAAGCAGAATTGGTGCAATTTAAGGGAGGAATATGAGCAAATTTCATTAACTGACACATGCTACATTCTACAGTAGGTGGTGGTAATGCACCCTGTCGACAGTTGGTGGCGGTAATGCACCATCTAGTTATTTCCCACTTTTTAAGACCATACTGGTATTGGCCTATGGTGTTGGCTCATGCCCGCGGTCGGCTGAAATAGGCTTGCCTAGTATTTACGTGTTTATTTAATAAATGGTCTGTGTTCAGCATAAGGAGTTTGTTCCTAATTAGTCCATAATTAATGTCACAACAAGCAGGATGGGGGCACATAACAGCTGACCTATTTTATGTTCAACACAGATTCTACGAGTCCAACCTGTGTACGATGCACAGAGGTGTCGCTACTGAAAAGCATGCTGGCCTGTCGACAAGTGTTAGCCCCCTCAGCTGCACGTAGCTTCACAAAGGCTGCCCTGTTTGCTCTCTGTACGACATCACACACAGACTGACAGTAGTCTGTCTGTCTGTCTGTCTGTGTGTAAGACGATACCTTGGTATTCCGCGAGTGAAGAAACAGACAGATGAGCTGTCCATCCTCGCCCTGACATAACAGGCTTACAGAAGGGAAAACCTGAGCTGAAAATGAAAGGGAGTTCAGGGAAGTCCGACAAGAACTCTTCGGAAGCGTTGGAATGCTTCTACTGCTGTCTATCACAGGACAAATCAAACTGGCTCCTGACAAAAATGTGCCCCACTGCCAAATGAGTGTGTTTTGTATTTTGTGCCATTTCTTAGCGTAATGCAGCATTGTAGCGGGGATGTTCGGCGCGCCTGCACCTGGCACCTGCACTGGGACCTCCTTTGGGGTCAGCCATGGGTAAAACAGAGCGAGGACGAAGGAGCATGTCATGGGTGTTTTCAGGAGAGGGAGAGAAGGTAAGGGAGGGAGATGGAGAGAGAGGAGAAAGAGAGAAGGGATAAGAAGGGAGGGAGGGAGGGAGAGAGAGAATGGTGGAGAGGAGTAAAAAGAGAGGGAGAGAGGGAAAGCAAGAGAAAATCAGCTGTCTTTCATATTTAAAAACCAGGTCACCCTCGCTCGCTCCTCAAAAACACTTTGTATTTTTGTCTGAACCCCTGCCACCTCCTCCTCCTCATCTAGGCCTGCTCTCTTACTCCGTGGGGGGGGGGGGGGGGGGGGGGGGGGGGGGGGGGGG
>JAODLL010062574.1:0-17709 GCA_026546735.1 Forbesichthys agassizii
GATCACCTCACTAAAAGCTATAGATTACCCTGTTTAATACAAACAGAAAAATATATCATTTTATATAATCAAATCAATCGTTAATCAAAAAACCTTGGTTGATCTCAGGCAGATTCTAAAGGTTGGCTGTTGTGTTCAGCAGAATGGCTGCAGATCCCATCATTAAGGGACCATCAGGGCAGTATCTTAACACTGCTTCACTGTCAGACGGGCCCAGCCTTCTGCCCTCCCTCTTGTCTTGTTACGCTAGTCATCTATCTCTTAGTGATTACTGGGATGGGAACCCTCCCGCATTATCCATCCAAATGAGAGATTACAGTAACAGATGAGGATGTGGGACAGGGGTAAGCAATGTGCCTTCTTGTGGTCCACATTCCAGGGAAAACTGGGCGTTCACGTTGTGCATGATTGTACATTGAGCACAGCTGTTAATATTTGAGGTTTTATAGGTACACTCATCTTGTGAATGGAATTACACCCCTGTGGTTGAAACCTAGCTGAATCTGGACGGCCTCACCAGACTTTGTTTGAATTACAGGCCTAATGCTGTGATATCAACCGGAAAACCTTAAATGCAAAAGCATTTGTCACCCGTTCAGAAAACCATCAGTCAAATCAGTGGCCACTTGATGTTTTTCCTCAAGATGAGTACAACAGCATACGTCGTACATTTCGGTATCTATCGGCGCTCTGTGATTTTAAACATTCTGAATGGGTGGGACACATTTAGGAATTCCAATTGTACGTGAGGAAGTTTGATTAAACTGCATTAGCACCGCCTTTAAGACAAATGCTTTTGAATTGAGGGGTTCCAGACTGATACTGTGCTTGCGGCAAAGTCAAACGGCAGCTTGCAAGATCAGGATGGTCTCACGAGGCTATAGCTCAAACTTACATTATATTAAAAAAAACACACATTACCACCTCCCATGCCTTACTATTGAGTGGCTAACCCTGTTCTCTGCATCACTGCAGCCACATAAACATAAAGTTAGCTGGGGAGGAAATGTAGGGTTCTGTGGACGCCCTCGACATAATTGAGGAGTGGACCTTTAGCGTACTAAATGATTGCAGAAGATAGGCCCCGGAGATGAGAAAAGGCATAATTGACTTGCATGCTAGGATAGGAAGGGGGGGGAGAGGCACTCCAAAACCAGGCACACATTTTGTCAGCACAGTGTGTGTCCTTGGTGCCCTTGCAGGTGCAGTGAAACCCATTGATTAATGATCTAGCAGTGAGATACGCACGCACACACACACACACACACGAGTGCAAGCAAACAAGGCATTTGGCAATCTATTCATCACAGTTTATTTTGTGAGAGCCAAACTGATACGGTGACAAGAGAACTGCACAGTTCTCTCTTAGCACCAATACAGACCTACAGTGGGGTATACACACTGTATGCACTTCTGACCAGGAGTATGCGCACAATTGGAGTATTACTACTGTGAGTGCGCGATTGGAGGAGAGTGAGATAATTGCATGTGCGCGTGTGTGTTGGTGCGCACGCACACGTGTATTCAGGCTGGTGTTACCATCCCCGAGAAAAGCTTAGTTCTGTTCACTCTATTTGAAGGCTTAGCAACAGTGATTGGTGCCATGGTGATGTTTTAATACAGTGAATACACTCTAATTGGAGAGAGTGGACTGTGACTTAAGGGGACACTAGTCTAAGCAATCGCCCTGAAGGCCTGGAGGTGTTCATTGTAGCGCTCAACACTCTTCCTGGCTGTGAGGAGCTGATTTTCACACCAATCAATCAGAGCCTGCCGAAACACATCCACCCGTATGCCTTGGAAATTCGCAACCTGCGAGACACGCACAAACAGTCAAATGCATGACGTCAGAGGTTCATCTAATCAGACTGAAGCCTCCTTCTCGCTTAAACTAATGATTTTGAGGCGACACTGACGAGAGAATGGTTTCGTCATTATTGTAGTTTTACCTCTTTTTTAGCTACCCCTGAGATGAGGTGAAACTCCTTTTCTACTGACTTCTTCAACTCCTCCATCTGATGGATAAGGAAATTATTTCACCATCATTCATGTGCAATAGGTACTGTAGAAATTATACTCATCTCATCACTATATACTGTACAGAATTATTTTTCCAGCCATGCTTTTGAATTGAGTTAATAAGGCATATCGTTACTGCCACCTTCTGGCCACAATAAAATATGCACTGGATGGACAGTGGAATATAACACTTACAGCAGCTTTCTTTACAGGTTTGGCTTTTTCAACATTCCTGCTGGCATTCTCCAACTCCACTAGTTTACAAGTCCTCCTGAACAGCATCTCCTGCATAGGACATATTATCATTTAGATAAACTAAAAGGTGTGAACTGATGTCAATACACAGTAGGTATAATCTGTCACCATTCACAAAAAGCTAATGATGAAAAGCTAGTGTCATGTCAAACCATGTGTTTTAAGGGTTGTGCATTTATTTTAAATTACTAATACATTTTATTAATTCATATTTTTATTTCTATAATCTTATTATAATTTGACTGCGCACACACACAAACATTTTGTATGCCCATTTGATGGACTAATACAAAATATCTACTACTAAAAATACAAAATGTCTATTTCTACCAAAATACTGTTTCAAGCCCACAAGGGGTTGTGACCACATTGAACCACTGCTAGCAGCAGCTCCACAATGTTACAGAGTTACAGCTAACGTATGTTCTGTGTGTGTAATGTAATGTAATGTAATGTAATGTATGTATGTATGTATGTATGTTGTCTGACCTTTTCTGCCTCCTGGTAGCGTGCCTCTAGATCCAGACCAAGTCCAAGAGTACTGATGTTGTTCTCTGCAACACTCTCAACGGTTTTCTGCCACACACATGCACAGAATGTGTTACACTCATCCATTAATAAGAGATATAATGTTTCCATGGCAAAAGTAACATTTTTACCCTCATTGAATTGAAGACTTCTGACATTTTCTCACAAATCCTGTGGGAAGAGAAGGGTGTCTTTTGGTCAAGGACTTTGGAAGTATCTTTTCATTAATGTAGCTACTGAATATACCACATGTAAACAGGGAGAGTGCAATATGAGTCTCACGTGGAGAAGGCCTGTATGTCTGGATCCTCCCCTTGACCCACACAGAGTTTTAGAGCTGTGGAAAAGTGTCCACAGGCCATTGCTACCTCTAGGGACACATAATACAGCATAAATACATTTACCATACCTTTGTAACCTTTATGTTCAAAATGACTATACGACATTCTGCCACTAGGTGTCACCCCAAGCCCGACAGCATCACAGACAAAAACAAATGGTTTGTGGGCCACACAAACACACGCACACACACGCACTCACACACACACACACACACATACACACACACACACACACTCTAACGGGAATCAAACCGGAAGCTAACACTGCTTCTTACTTTGCTCAGTCATCACCACATCCAGGAAACGCTGGAATGAAAAACAGACGATTGAGCAACGAAACACAGAGAAGAAAAACATTCGCCTTCAGCGAGGGAGACACAAACAGAGATAGGAAACACTCTCCTCTCACCTCAGTGGCCATCTTTGTGCACGCAGTAAGAGCAAGGTTATGGTCACGCTCATTTTTAAAAAAGTCGTCAACATCCTGAAAATATTAGTCAAAATGTGTGTGAAACACCTGTAGTAGTAATGATGATGATAATAGCAATGTGGATGCAGCATGCAAATCACCTTTCATTTGATTATGCAAACCAGTGGTCTATAATTCTAACTGCAGTACTGTACCTTATGCCCTTCTTTTCTCATCCCTTCCACCGCCTGACTCAGACGGTTAAAAATGCCTTTCTTCATCTTCTGATGGCCAGGAGGCTACACACACACACACACACACACACAATTAAAACAGTTTATTTTACTATAATTTCAGTCACCTGGGGAAGCGGAGATGACTAAATTAAACATTGTGAGACACAATGGTATTGGCAACAAACTAATATAAAGTACATCAAATCAGATTTGTGGTTATGCAAAGTGAAACCCCTCTTTAATGTAATTAATTATTTATCCAACTAAAATACAGTGATTTCTACACTTTAATGGAGAATATGGGGCTCTAAGAAGAACAGATGTCACAAGTGTTAATTTGGGGGAACATTGTAGACAATGTTTACATACAACAAAAAGACTAATAAAATGTAACTAACGTTTTGTATGTGACAACTTGGTAACTCTGTGATAATGTATTTGTTAATGTGCATATGCTTTGCCTGTTGAGTTAATTTATTAGTACTGTACAGTAACTTGTTAGTATAAAAGTCTCTTTATTCATTTACCAATAGGAGTCAACACATTTGGTATAATCATGTGACTGCTCTCTTCAAAAACATGTCTGTAAAAGCTTGACTATTGTCCCTCACTCATAAAAAGGTGAATCATTATATTCTTGGTCAGTGACTCAGGATTCCTAACTTAAAACAAAGGCTCACAGAATATTAAGCAGTGTTCAGCAATGCTACTCACCTCTGAGCTAGTAAGGAAGATCTCCAGAGCATTGTTTTTGTTGAGTGTGCTGTGTGCAGCCACGTGCTGAAGGTAAGTCTCCAATGCTATGCAATAGGGCCGCCAATCCTGCCCCATGGCCAGGAAACCTACAAATGTATAAAGAGTCACAGCAGCCACATTGCCTACAGTAAATACATAGCACATAAGCAGCAGAAAGTCCATACCTTCCTCTCATTAGTTTAATTTTCCAGTTTAATCAATTACATACATACATACATATACATACATACATATATATATACACATACATAATACATACATACATACATACATACATATATATATATATATATATATACACACACACACATATTGAGAATCATTTGATTAAAGCAACCGTTTTTACTAAGCATATATGTCTGCATTACATACCAAGTTGTTTGACAGTCTTAGCAGATGCATTAGTCAGAGGTTTTGCTGGAAGAGGAGGAAACTTTAAAACAAATGTTAGTTTTATTTAGCACAGACAATAATAGGAAAAAACATTCTACAGGCCGAATGTGTCTTCTTTATTACTTTAGAATATGCCATGTCATTATATATACCTGAGGTTAAAGGGACACTGTACAAGTGAAAGGTGCTGGGAGAGGCTCACGCTCTCACTGGTTTCAGCAAATTATCATTGTTGTTTTAATTTCCTAACATGTTAAATGTTGTAACACTGTCCTTGCGCTAAGGATGCTGGCATGTACTATATCACGTACCTATACTCAGAAATAGGCTACTTATAAAAAACAGGTTCCAAATATGTAGCTACACTTACTACACGTCAATGAGCAACACTCGCCACATCCCATTAAACGTAGCAAACGTCTTTGAAAGTAAGAACGTTTTTGAACATTTTCAAAGGAAACATACCGTTCAGAAAAAAAAGTGAATTGAAACATTCAAAACGTTTAGTCCACTGAACGCACCCTGTTTGTTACAACATGATTGTGGTGTATCCGTTAAGTGGTCCTCAAGTGTTGGGAATCTACTGCCCTGCTTATTTTAGATGTCTCCCTGCTTCAACACACCTGGCTCAAATGAATGGGTAGTTATCCATGAGGACCATTGCTTTGACGTACAATACTTACTATAACTCCCTGAATACCAGGCACATCCTCCTGGGTGAACAAATGCTGATGTAGCCACTCAAAGTCCTCGTAGCTCCGAGCCGCATAGTATTGCCCTGTTCCAGACAACTGACAGTAACACAGTTACATACATTACAAATCATATTCCAACCTACAATTCTGCTTGGGTAGTCACTAATTGGATTGCAAAATGACACAATTCGCACCTTTTTAGATACAATTACAAAGGTAAGTGTGTCCCCATCTCTGTTGACCTCGGTAACCTTTGGGCTGTGTGAACAGATGCTCAGTGGAGAAGATGTCACCTCTTGTACCTCCTCCTAAAGTAAACAGAGTTGGCTGCTGAACTTCACTCAAACTGCAGGTTATTGGCAATTACACTGATTCTGGCTTTGAAACGCATATCTGGGGTGTAAACGCTACAGTATGTTTTGTTGTCTGACAAATATTGCTGAGCTAAGACATTCTCTATTCCAGACAAATGCATGCCTTTGTCCCAAGCGAGTTAGATGTTAGCTAACACATGCCCATACAAATGAAAAGGAAAAAAGGTCTACAAATAAGCAATTGCTGCCAGAGCTTTGCCGATAATGCGGAAGAGAACATGTTTTATCGGTACTCGTGTTAAAGTCCTCTGGTTACTGTTTACATAAATGTGGGGAGGTAGTGAATACCCCCCTGGAGCCAAGCTGACTAAACCTCTCATTTTTTAAAACAATCTTTTTTCTTGAATGTAACAATAGGTTGTCTATGTTAGCAATGTGTGTTTGGTATTACATTGCTGTTTTGTTTTGGGTGTCTTTTTATTTAAAGCATTTTTTTTATTGTATACTGTACTTCTTAATATTTTTGTACAACAAAAAAATGGCTTTATTTAACCGCGAATGTAAATCAATTTATACTGTAGACTGTCAGATTTTTTTTTAAACAGTATGCTGAAGCGTGTGTCATGAACTGTCACATGATAACTACCGTTGAAGCTGCAAATAATACAATGGTGTCAATTTGTAAATACACTTACCATCATGGTCAAGCTTCTGTAGCAATTCTATATAGAAAATGTCGTTTGTAAATGTATTTTTTAAACAATTTACGATAAATTAGCTCTTTAACTCCTTTTGGTGCACTCGCACTCTCAAACTGCTGAGAAGGCACAGGATATCCTCTGGGTCAAAGTTCACATTGGTCCTGGGAGAGAGGGCATAAAAAAGTGCTCATGCTGGCGACAGAGGAAAGGATGGTGAGTAAATTGTTAGTCAGTAACTGAACTCTGGGATCCTCCCACACAGGAAACATGGCAGGACGGTCCAATCAGATGCAAACTACAGTAAATAGATGGAAACTAAAGCATGCAAACCTGTTACCAACTATGAACTTGAAAGATCACCTGTATTTAGGTTGCTGATGTTTCCCCTTAAATTATTTGTTTCCCCACATACCAAAACATTGTAATGCCATTGTCCCTTGACCAAGGCACTGTTATAAAAAAGGGTTTACTCTTTCTGACCAGTATTAGCCATCCCACAAACATTTCAACTTACAAGCAGTATATCTTGAAAAACTGTAAATTTTGACAAAATGACAATGAAGACAGTCAATTTCTGTAACATTGCAGTTGTTTTAGGAAAAACCTTTTAATAGGCCTTATTGACAAGTAAAATCTACAATTACACATCCTTAAAAATGTAGTCAGTGATGCAGAAGAAATATTGTGGATATTTGACTCAATCATAACAAAAACACATCTCTCATTGCATATGGGTGCTCCATCATAAGCTCCTTGCCACAAATTGGACAGGTATTGTCAATGGGATATAGTTGTATAGTGCGGTCTGCACCGCTTCGTATGTGTTCTTACAGACCCGGGGCTGTGTAGACAGATACATTTAAGCATGCAGAACAGACTGACTAGCTGTTAGTGAGGAGATATTATAGCTGAATTTGTTTGTTTGCTTATAAACGCTTACCCCATGTTTAAGTAGTTAGGGTCACTAGCAAGAACTTTGGGTTATGATGACTGAATGTGCACACAATTAGATTTTATAAATAACTTAAAAAGCAAGATACTTTATTGAAAATATGACATACACTGCTTGCCCCCCCCAGCTGGCAAATAGTGAGACACAAAACAAAAACCATCCTTTAGCCTACGTTGGCTTAATGGAAACACTGGCTTTGCTCTTCATAATCATATGCTTCTTGAGAATGGTCATAAAAGCCATTTCCACAAAGTACATAGGAGTCAGCTTCATCATCATCATCATCTTGTATATGAGCGCTCCATTTGGAATGGGGTTGCTCCATAAAATAGTTAAACTGTTCAAAGGGATCATCTTCTAAATCAAAGTTAAAGAACAAATCATTAAAGCTAAAGCTGAAAAAGTCTGTCTGTTCAGTCTGTCCAGCTTCAGGATCATTTGCGAGGTAAACATCATGGCCCATCTCATCATAAAGCTTCCTCTTCTGTATGTTGGACAGCACTCCATAGGCTAATGAAGAAAACAATAACTTCTTAGTTTCAGCCAAGCCTCTTAAATGCATAGCCAATCATATAACAACAACAATAATATTAATAATAATAATAATAATAATAATAATGGCCTGTTTTTAATAAATCTGTGTATTTTGCATCTTAACACATATTTTTGCATTATAGAACATATGGCTATATGCCTAATCACAAATGGTCTAGGTAAATCTCAATGAATTAGAATATTATGGGAAAGTTAAGTTATTTCAAAAATTCTTTTCAGATGAAAGTACATTTAATTTGGCAATCAAGGTCACAGAGTCTGGAGGAAGAGTGGAGAGTCACATAATCCAAGTTGCTTAAAGTACAGTGTGAAGTTTCCACAGGCAGTGGTGATTTTGGGGGCCATGTCATCTTCTGAGGTTGGTTCACTGTGTTAAATCAAGTCCAGAGTCAACTCAGCTGTCTACTAAGACATTTTAGAGCTTCATGTTTCCTTCTGTTGACAAGCTTCATGGAGATTCTGATATACATTTCCAGTATGAATTGGCACCTGCCCACACTTCCAAAGGTAAATACCTGGTTCAATGACCATGGAATTACTGTGCTTGATTGGCCAGCAAACTCGCTTGACCTGAACCCCATAGAGAATGTAAGGGGTATTGTTAAGAGAAAGATGAAAAACACAAGACCCAACAATTCAGACGAGTTGAAGGCTGTTATCGAAGCAACCTGGGCTTCCATTACACTTCATGCCACGATGGAGTAATTCATGCAAAAGAATCCCCAACCAAGTACTGAGTGCTTGTACACGAACATACTTTTCAGAAGGCAGACGTGCATCTATTAAACATTTCCACCGTTGTGTCCTATTCTAATTTTCTGAGATACTGAATTTGGGGTTTTCATATGACCTGTAAAGCGTAATAAAGTTAAAACAAATCGGCTTGAACATTTTCAATTCGTGTAATTAATCTACGACGAGTTCACCTTGTCAATTGAATTATTGAAAATGAATTAACTTTTCCACAATAGGCTACTAATTGAGATGCACCTGCCCTGTGGGTCATTAGTATTTACCTTCAGCAATCTCCCTGAATTTTTTTTCTGCATCAGGTCTCTTGTTCTTGTCAGGGTGGTACTTGGCGGCCAGTTTATGGAAAACCTTTTTTATATCTTTCTCTGTGGCTGTCTGCAGAACACCAAGGAATTCGTAGTAATTTCGTTTAACATCCGAAGATTCAGTCTGCACCTCGCAGCGGCAGCCTAGAGCTGCAGAAATCAACATGCAGGAAAACGCCCAGACGTAAACACGTCGCATGCCCATGTTAATGTATAAGCTACCTATGCTATCAGGTGAGACGCGCGCACAGAAAACTAAATACTAATTCGCCGTTATGGAAAGTAAGATGGCCTACCGATCATATGCACAATCGGTTAGGCTACACGTCCGCCGGAATTTGCATATTGTTAAACCGGCATCAACTACAGCTATAGGCCTACATCATGTGAGAGATCCAAATCAACTATTTTAAAACTACGCGATTCTAACTAACTGAACGAAGCGTAGTCTACTATTGTTGTAAATAACAGCTGTTACAGGACACGTTTTTTTCTATTTAATTAATGAATTACTTAACTGGGTCAGTTATGCGGTAACATTTATGTCCCATGGAATTACTTCCTCATATATTCTGTAAAATGTGTCAAATATTTGTAACAAATGGCTCAAATTCTAGATTTAAGTATTTTTTATAACATAAAAAGTTAATAATGCACATATACGTTTATTATTATTTTTTTTAATTATCTTTTTATTTTGGTATGCATTACTTTTTACCATGTCCCCAGTGCAAAGTAACCAACTTTCACATGATCTAAAAGCCATCAAATTATACAATACTCAAAATATTGTATTATTGTTTTATATGCCTTGTTAAACTATCTATAAACATTCATGTATACCAGGGCAAACTATATTTATTTATTAACATTTTCATAATTTATTGTTAGTCCCTAAAGTCATCTTCCACCCTGTTAGTTTGTAGTTTTCACCTTCTAAACACAAGAAGACTACAATTACATTGAGGCCATATTTCAGGAATTTACATTGTAATTTTGGAGGGAATTGAAAGTCACAAAGTGAGTTTCCAAGTTCAATGATGTTATTCTGCTTGTCGCACTCCTAAAGTTACACCCTGTTAGGCTAAGTTGTGAAGAAAGTTGGTTTAGTATTAAAAATAAAAAAACATATTTGATATAGTTATAAAAGGTCTGTTTATGTGTAGAAGGTTAGCTAGCTAAATCTTGATCACTCACAGAACTCTGGCTAACTTAGTTCAAAAAGTCCCACCCTGTTAGGTTCCACCCAGTTAGGATTTGGACCATAACAGTATATGATAGTATACAGTATATGACAGAATATGAACCTAATTTTTTTAGGTTATATTTAGTGCCTGAGCTTGACCATTGTAATTTCCTGAGTTAAACATGTCACTTTTATGATGTAATACCAAAAACCTGAAAAATCTAAACTTTTTTTTTTTCAAACTTTATGAGTCCAAAATGTTACCGCATAACAGGAATGACCCAACTAACTAATGTTATATATTTGTATTTTTGATTAATCACAATTATAGGCCTTCAAATTTCAAGTTTTTATTATTACCAACAGGTGGGAGACAAAATCCATTGGTAAATGCAAAGCTTTTTTTTATGTCCAAGTCTAAAATTAATAGTTTATGAAAGGAATGAAATGGAAAGTGGAAATGGTATATGAGCATTGGTTTTATTGCCATGTATTTACCATTATTACAGAGATTGCCGCAAATGCAGTTTCTAAGGAAACTTGCATTCACGACGTATGTATTTATTAATATAGGAGCACAGTAGATGGCGGTAATGCATTCTTAATGCTAACTGCTCAGAAGAAGAAGAAGAAGATAAAAGCGTCAGTCTTCTTCGTTGGTTGTTAATAAGGATGTGTCATGTGGTAAACACAACGCACGGGCCTAAGTGTTTTTTTTAAATCAAATTATATTAGTCTGCTTTTTAATGACGCCAACGGTTTTGTTGGTTATAGAGGGGTTTCACATGCATCGGGTGACTATTATTGAATATTAGGTCCAGTCTGCACGGTAAGCCAGAATCAGTAGGAGCAATTTTGCGTTACTGGTGGTGAGATGGCTGACTAAATAACTAGCAAGGTAGCCTACTTAGCATCAATAGCACCAGGCCAAACATTCTTTAATAATAACCAAAAATGTTAGTTTTCCATTTTGTCGAGCCTTTAGTTCTGCGTTGTTTTTATTTGTATCTACCCTGTTTAAAATTGCGTGCTAATGAAATATAATCGGGCTATTTTGACATTATCAGCTCATACCTTTTTAAAATGGTAATAGTTTACTTAATTATTACAGAAACGTCCTAACTAGCAAATCCTATCTTAACTGTTAGGTCATCACGGTAATTCTAGTTAGGACCCGATTTAGGATGAAGGCCATTACAGATTATCAGTTACTAAATCAATGTTCCTATCCTAACTTAAGATAGGAAAAGTGTATTACACAAGCCTCCTAACTTCCCGAAATCTTAAATAAGCACTTCTAACTTTAGGACAACTGATGAGATGTCCTAACTGCAACTGCGTTAGCTAGATTATTGTAATCATACGTTGCCTACCGTTAGCTTCGGTGTGGCCGCTGTTTTATGTCTTACAAAATCAGCTAAACGTAAATAGAAGGAACTTATTTGTTGAGAGGCTAATGGCAGACCCTACCGATGTTTTGCGTTTTGATGACAAAACGCTAGATACAGGCTACCCCGGGCCATGATCCTACGGCTACCGTACCCCGTAGCTCCTCGGCTACAGCTACCGTAGCCGAGCAGCTAGTACGGCTAGCTTTGGAGCGGCCGACCCGGCTTCTGGTGCACTCTCGATTGTGGTGCAACTGTGACAAATACCCTTTTTTTTTGCCAACAGAGACTTCCTAAGTGAAGTGGCCGACTTGGCGAAAATTTCACAACCCACGATGTCACGGACTTCTTTGGCTGCTCATTATTGTATGTCGATGTAATAATGTCAACACCGTTGGTGAGAAGTCACAACAAAAAAAAAAACATATTTTGATTTGTCAACATATCTAACCAACACAATAATGAATCAGTCTTAGAGTTAAGAGCCCGTCGCTTTTCTTAAATTTTATTGGTTTAAATTAGAAATATATTTAACAGAAATGCTCCGTTAGATTATCTGTTAACATAAATCGCGTTGGTTGCAATGTAACAGACATTAATGTTGATAACCGATGTTGGATTGGGTATTTACGATGCCCTAACACGAGATAAGATAGGATAAAGGTAGATAGGATTAATAAAGTTAGTTAGGATTTGCTTCTGTAATACCAAATGGGGGAAAAATCCTATGTATTTTATCCTATCCTAACTTTTGTCTTAAAATAGGATGTCTATTGTAATATGCCCCCTGGATTTTATTAGATCCCATGTAGGGGAGACCGAGGATAGTTGAATGTTTTTCACATTTTTGTCAATCTTGGAGCGCTTGTAAGACTATGCATTCAAACTTTGATACAAACTCTTTACATGTCTCTGCAATTAAATTATGTAGCTATTATCTCTACAACATGAACAGCAAATGCATGGTTTAATGTCAAACTCAAAAAAATCTTTCATACCTCAAAATATTGTTTTCCATGTAAAATGGTCTGTCTGCCACACAGGGTGCTACTTCCTCACATGTGCAAAAATAACTTTTTTCAATGGGCATGTGCAGAGTGAATCAGGTGACTCATAACTTGTTCGTGATTGACTATCTCTGGTCTCCCCTATTGTATAAAGTAGCTTTAGTTACAGCTTCATAAACCCACTAAGTGCATGTATTCCTTTTCTTTACAGAACTACAAATAGAAGATTGCACTGTCCCACAAGTCCGCGACTTATTTTTTGGTTACATTTATAAATTACCAGTCTTAGTCATCTCTCCACATACACATGAGTGCTGTATTCACCTTGTGCTGGGCCAAGCGCCATGCCTGACCGGGACAGTGCTTACCTGTCAGGCGGTGGGAGTGGAAGCAACCTGGGTGAGGACGGAGGTCCTGGGTCTGGTCCGGGGGAGGGCAGAGTAGGCTCAGGGGGAGGTGTTGGCGGTAACGTCTCTGGCTCTGCGGGCATGGGTGGAGTAGGGGCTCTCGGGAACGGCACCAGCTGTGGCGGAGGTGGGGGGCTGGGCTCTGGAATGGCTTTGGACGGCGTATGCCGGGACTTCATACGAAATGTCTGCAAGCGAGGCAAACGTTGCCGTTTTAGACACCCGGACTTCAACGAGGTCCCCGACTTGGGGGTGCAGAAGAACGAATTCATCTTCTGTCACGACTACCAGAATAAAGAGTGCATGCGCTCCAACTGCCGCTTCGTCCACGGCTCCAAAGAAGACGAGGACTACTACAAGAAAAGTGGTGAGCTGCCGCTGCGACTGCGGGGGAACGTGGCGGCGCGACTCGGCTTGTCGCCCATGGACCTCCCCCACAGTCGCGGCGAGGTCCCCATCTGCAGAGACTTCCTAAAAGGGGAGTGCCAGAGAGGCAACAAATGTAAATTCCGCCACGTGAAAAAGGACTACGAGTACGAGCCCTCCAGAGCAGGGGTGGGCGGTGTTACAGGGGCGGGAGCCAGTGGGATAGTGACTGCCGGCGGGGTGGTCGGAGCCAGCGGGGGCTCCGCGTGCGGAGGAATGGCTGGTCTGGTCGGCGCAGGCAGCGGGGGTAACGTAATGGGCATGGGCTGCCCCAGTCTGGGCGGCTGCAGAGACCCAGGCATGTCTGGGGTCGGGGGTGTGGGGGTGGGAGGCGGGATGGGCGGCTGCTTATCCATCAGCGGGATGGGCCAGAGACGCTACGACAGGGCCACGTGCTCCGTGTACGACCCCCTGTTCGAAGGCAGCCTGTTCGAAGCGGGGCCCCTGGAGCCCCCGGTGGACCACACGGCTCTCCAGCTGAAGAGGAGGAGGCTGGACGGGCTGCGGCTGGACGCGGTCGGAGGCGGCGGGCACTATGACCTGGGGGTTCAGGCCCCTCTTCCCCCCCGCCCGCTAGAGTATAGGTTCTTGGAAGAGGAGAACTCTCTCTTGAGGAAAAGAGTGGAAGAGCTGAAGAAGCAGGTTAGAGTGAAAGACCTTCACTGAGTAGATGTCTATTTATTTATTTATTTATTTACTTACATACATCTATTTGGCCCGTGTGTATTCTGTGTGTTCTGTTGTGTGTGTGTGTGTGTGTGTGTGTCAGGTGTCAAATCTGATTGCCACCAATGAGGTGCTGCTGGATCAGAACGCCCAGTTCCGGAGCCAGGCCAAAGTGATGACCTTGTCCTCCACCCCTGCTCCCAGCGACCAGAGTCTGGCGCCCCCTGTGTTGGCGGTGAGCTCCTACAACCACAGCATTGCCCAGACCCACACCACCCTGAGCAGCGCCGGGCTGCAGCCCCGGCCCGTCACCCAGCAGGATCTGGTAGTGCCCCCCGGCGGCCCCTCGGCCCCCCCGAGCAACGCCGCACCTCCTCCTGCTCCGCCGCCCCACCTCAACCCCGAGATCACCCCGCTCTCCGCCGCCCTGGCACAGACAATCGCCCAGGGAATGGCGCCCCCCGTTTCCATGGCGCCCGTGGCTGTGTCCGTGGCACCGGTGGTGGCGGTGTCCATGGCGCAGCCTCTGCCAGGCATCACCATGAGTCACGCCACCACACCCATGGTGTCCTACCCTATCGCTAGCCAGAGCATGAGGATCACAACCCTGCCTCACTAACTGGTCATCTGTTTTGCCTGCTCAATGTTTGTCAGACCTGACCCAGCACAGCTGCAGAGGGCGGCAGTTAGTGAAACGTTGACGTTGGATGCATTTTCATGTCTTCTCTTACTTCAGATAGCATCAAACTGAAAATATGCAAAGCGGCAAAGAAGAAAATAACAAAGAACTGTTGTCAATGCAATAAGATGAACAGGTTATGTTATATTTTTTTGTGCTGTTCTTCTGTAAAATATATTTTGTACAGTTCAATATAAATTACTCTTGAGATCGGTGTCTTTTCACTATTCTTTGCTGATTCATTTTTAATGTGCTGTTTTCATTCCTGTAGCTAAGGTAATTTCAGAATGAGTTGAGGTTATATTAAGTCAAGTCAATTTTATTTATATAGCCCTTAATCACATTGCAGTCTCAAAGGGCTTTACAACCTACATTTCACATGGAAACAAACACCCCCTTAACCTGATCCTGGGCAAGGAAAAACTTCCCAAAAAACACGTGTGGAAAAAAAAATTTTAAAAAAATATTAGGAAATGGTCTTCTATGTGGCACTTTTAAACAAACAAATTATGAAATGCACTATTGTCAGCCAACCTGCACTGAGCTTGCAGGTCCAGAGGGTTTGAGGAGAGTGCTCAGTCTGCATTAAAACAACTCGGACAGCCAGGCATGTTATGAAAATACGAAATGCCAAAGTTGACCGTTATGTTTGCACTGCAGTGATATTTAGGGTATGAGCCATTTTGTAGTGTTGTTCGAATTTTTAGTGAACATTTTGGAGCCTTATGTAGTGCACTATATTGTTACCCACAATGCACTGTAAATGTAGTGTACAACGATGTACACTACATTGGCGTTTCTTCCCCGTAATGCACAGCGTTTCAACGATGGCAAATGAAAGCGGAGTTGAGACGGACAATCTCGTATATAAATGTAAGTATTTCGAGAAATACACGACGTTGGAAATTATACAAACTGTTTACTGTGTAATTTCCATTACTATTACCTGGTACTGGTAGCTTGTTGGACACCTTGCTAAATCTCAACAATTCAATATCACGACTCGCAAAATAAATGTAGTTAGTACCGTACATTTCCCTGTTGAAAGTCACCTATAATTGACACTAAACACATTTAACACACTCCTTTTTTTAACGTAGTATGATAAACTTAACAGCTATTGGAATACAAAACATGTTTTTCTATATATAATCATGCTCAAGTAGTTGCTCTATGGGAGCATCAGGAGCAGAAGCCTCTGCTGCAAGGCGTGTCCTGAGGTGTTCTCCACACTGAACCTCCTCATGATGGTTCACTTCATCGGGTCTCTCTGCACCCTCCTCTGGCTCCATGATGCCCCCGTGTGGGATGCAGATGTTATGCAGGATGGCACATCAAGCAATGACCTTAGGCGCGAAGGTGGGTTTTACCTCCAGGGCTTTGAAGAAGATGGAGCGCCACCGTGTCTTCATCACTCCAAAAGCCCTCTCTATAACCGACCTGGCTTTGGAATGGTGGTGGTTATAGCACCGCTTGATTGCACTCCGCACTGGCTCTCTGTAACGGGTCATTAGGCAGATGGGTCTGGAGAGGCAGGGATAGCCACCATCACCAAGCAGACAATATCCCTCTGGTGGGTCCATCTGCTGCGTGTAAATGGGGCTGTTCTTAAGCACTCGGGAGTCATGGACAGACCCAGGGTAACCCACAAATATGTCTATACATTTGCCCTGGTGATCACAGATGGCTTGCAGCTTCCGATTTAAGTAGCATTGGGCATGCTCCGCTGGTGGCTTGATTCTTACCTGACAGCCATCGATGCTACCTGCGACCCTACAAAACGCCTCACTTCCTGCCAGGCGTGCAAATCCTGCACCTACTTGTCCCAGCTCTTCTAGAGGTGGTAGGTGAATTGTGATTTTTCTGATTTTCATGATTTTTTTTTGCAACGCTGTGAATAATGTTGTGTACAGTCGACCTAGGAATGGCGAAGGCTCGTGACACCACCCTATATGATGTGGCACTGGCCAACCAAAATGTAAAAACTAGGATCTCCAGGTCATGACCCCATCCGTGGTCAAGTGGACTCCGCAGGGTGGCAGTGAGGTGGGCCAGAGTAAGACGGTTCATTCTGTGGTCTGGCTTGAGGTCAGTCACACCATCCAAGAACCTTCCCATAAGGGGTACATGGCAATTTAGGTGGAAATAGGTGGATGGTGCATTCTACTGGGGAAACATTTTTATATAAGACATGTTATATTGTATTTCACATTTAATTTTAATCAAGATTGTTATTATTTTAATGTGATTACCTAATAAAGATCTATTTAGCAAAATAAATTAACAGTGTTTTCTATTCTAATCAAAATCACTGAAAAGTACATATAGGCCTACGTATGCTAATGTTTACATAATTATAATAATATATATTATGTCTGGTTGGATGTTATATTACTGTATTATAATATATATCAAAAATGTAAAATATGCTGTGTGGTCAGGATTACCTGAAGACGTCAACGTAATACAGCTCTCCTGAAGTACATGGCCCTTGCTAGAGCTCTCATCCTCCTCTGTCTTAGTACCAATAATTTGACCAAAAGTACTATCACCAATATAGTATACATTTTTGAAGTGTTAATCGAATACTGTTACGACTGGTATAGTAATGGTGAGTAAAGCCTATATCCATCCATCCATCCATCTTCTTCCGCTTATCCTGAGTCGGGTCGCGGGGGCAGCAGCTCCAGCAAGGGACCCCAAACTTCCCTTTCCCGAGCAACATAATCAAGCTCTGA
>JAODLL010062585.1:1800-17707 GCA_026546735.1 Forbesichthys agassizii
GATAGCAATGGCTTTATAGACATTCACAATTAACCTTTGTCATATATGCTGCTATATCTACATGTGGTGTGTGTGTGTGTGTGTGTGTGTGTGTGCGTATTTTGTGACACTGTGATAAAAATGCAAATACAGTCTAAAAAGATAAGGATGCTTAGCTTCCCTTGCTTTCCGGAAGAACAACGCCACTGTACTCATGTTGAAAGTGTAACTTGAGACAACAAGTTTGGATCAGGCCAATGACACACGTGCACATTACACTAGATAAATTAGCTGTTGTCAGTCTGGATATCTGTTCTTTACACGGCAAGCTATTCTCCGGCGGACGCAATGCAGTCTGCTGTGTCTGCACCCAGCTTGGCGACTGAAGAGGCATTACCTCATGGAAATGTGTCTGATGCCCACTCACATTTAGAGGATGAGCTAACATGGGCTTGTGTAGCTCTGTAGAGGGATATACGCACACATTAGCAGACAGGAGACAACCACATGTGACATTGCAAACACACATAAAGTCACTCACAATCTGGTCACACGTTATTTAATGACTCTCTGACCCAGACAGTATCACTGCCTGCTATGTGATACTGGTCAACAGACTGCCTCAGGGAATTATTATTGAGTGTGATACCATGTCACCCTGCAGCAACAGTTAACCGCCAGGGCAAAGATCACAAGACCGGTCTATAATTTGAAGTGGCATTAATTGGAGTATTGTGTCAATTGGGGTCGATGAGGTGATAAATCCATCACATATATCTGAGAGGTAGGTGTTGCATATATAGAAATACTGTGTTGGTTGAAAACATTTAAGATTTAAAATAGCATTTTCTCCTGTGCCTTATTTGTTATTTATATATGATGTGGCTTTTTTGGAAGCATGGTTTCGGTTTTATTTTATATCCGAGATGCAGTGTAATTGGTCTGAAGAAAGGATTCATGTTTGCCACAGTGCAACCCACACAGATATTCTAGGAAACCGCACATCTCAACTCCTGACCAGATCAATTATTACAATACAGAAACGATGTGCAGCTTATGCATTGAAATATTAATGGAGCAATATAATCCAAGAAACATAAGTTGTAACACAGTTTTCCTTCCATTGAGGCCAGCATTGTATTTCCGTGTAAATTTCAAAATCATAAGACTGGAAGTTTCCCTAAAATGACACTAGTATCTGTCGAGATGCACTATACTTGCATGTTATTTTAAGCAATTAATCACACCATCATTACTTTTTTTTTTCCTAGAGGCCTTGTATATTACGTCTCTGTGTCAACAATGTTACTTATAGTTTGTGGGAAAGCTATTTAGCTGTTCCTTAAATGCAAACAAGAATGTGTAATTTACTGTCGCTGCTTTTAGGTGGTGAACGTTTATTCTGTATGTTTCTCCTCCTGTTGCGGAGCTTCGGACATGTTTAACTATTGCTCCACCACATCTGTCTTATTGAACCCAAGGCCTAGCCACTCGTTGCTAGCCATCACAGGCCACTTGGCATTTCTATATTTTAAGATTAAGTGCAGCCTGAATAAGGCTCTTTTGAGTGTTATTATGCTCAACACACTCTTTATGCAACATTTGTGATGTAGATATAGGTGATTGACTTGGAACTTAGGGGATGAGAGATGGGTGTGCCCGTGTGTGTGTGTGTGTGGGGGGGGTTACTTGGTCTATAAGATGTTTCAGAAAGCAATTATTCCATGCCTACTGACAACACTATACACTGGCTTGCACTTAAATGTATAGTCATGTTGCAAGCTAAATGTAAGCTAATACAATTTTTGTCAAATTCTACAAATATATCTTCGCATTTCCCTAAAGCTTAAATAGCACTCTCTGTTGAAAAAATGATGTGATACTTCTACACATCTCTGGCTCCGTAAATAGGAACATAAACACAGTGGCGCACACCTCTCTTATCAACAAAGCCGTAGCACTACACTTCGCTGTTTTTCGCTGTGCTAGGAGCAAAACAATGAGACCACTGTACATGTGATGGTTGCCATAGAGCCTGTGGGGAGACTATTAGCATGAATCCCACTGTCTGTAATGTATTTACTGACTGAGCAGCCTGCTGTCCTAGCTGGTCTGTAGGAGACTGGGGGCTGTGCAGCCAGAGCTGTGGAGGAGGGCAGCAGATACGGCAGGTCCAGTGTGTCCAGAGAACCAGCCAGACACACGTAGATGCCCTGACTGACCCCAAGTGTGTCCAGCCGACCCCAACCAGGAGCCAGGCCTGCAACGCACAAAGCTGTCCCCCTGTTTGGGCTACTGGTGCTTGGTCACAGGTAAGGATGTCTGTATGTATGATTTCATATTGATGCTATTTCATTGTAATTCTGTAATGTGTGTGTGTGTGTGTGTGTGTGTGGTGGGGGGGGGGCAAATTCACTTAAAAGCTACATTCTAGGTTTTAGTCTTATCAGATCTACATAACGTCACCTTCCTAAATTATGGGCCCATGTCATTTGTTCAGGTTTTTCACAAAACACAAAAAAACGGAACCAAATAATGGCCATTATAAAGATATTATTGAGACATTATATAGTTATTATACAGTTATTATACATATGCCATTAAACTACAAGAGTAGAATCGCAGGATCTGTTCAACTGAGGATGTAAGCAATTTTACCAGAGGTGGCCAGCATCATGAGGAGATGATATAGGCAAAAATCATAAATCATATTTGTCATCAAATTACTATTATTTTAGGAAAGTGACAATGTGTCCTTATGAAGAAGGTGGCCGACATCATGAGATGATATAGGCACAAAAAATAAATCATATTTGTCATTAAATGGCCATTATTTTAGGAAAGTGACAATAAGTGTCCTTATGAAGACTAGCTAGCCACAGCTGTAGCACATTCGAAAAGCATACAATCAAAATAATGCCCCTATTGGGATCTCCCATGTCTTTTCCTCTGTCCAGTTTCAATACAGCACATTGTGTGCAGTGGGTTGTCAAAGTGCCTCTTGTGTGCCAGAAAATAATGACATAATTAATACTTAGACAAGCGTATACACACCAAAAAAGGCAAACGACGTGTAAAGGGATTATGTTACCCATTTTACACCCTAATTACGTGTTTCTAACAATGTCCAGTTGACTTCCTCTCATGTGCTATGCCAATCGCTTCACTTCATAGAACCCCATTATTTGGGAGTACAAAAAACCTTGGATTTGATGAAGTCTTGTGTGTGCCGTCGTGTGCGAAGGATTAGACAGCAAATAAAGGGAACTGTTTGCTAATCTCCTACGAGACTTCAAAGAGTAAAATAGAAACAGTCAATCCCACTATGGGGATTTGGAATACGTACGGTGTAGCCAAATGAAAATCCCAAAAGAAAAATTAGTATAGTGGTAAATGAACAAACCATATAGCAGTGGTTTTCACAGTGTGGGTGGGGAACGTTAAACAAAATATATAATAATAATCATAATCATAATAATATAATATGGAATAATGTTGTATAACAATATAATGGGGCCCCACCTCCGGTCCGTAGTGCTCACGCAAGTGTGGTAAGGGTATGAGGAAGAGGACGGTGATGTGTACCAGCTCAAACCACGGGGGAAACACATACACACACACCCTGCCGGACAGCTCGTGCGCAGGCCTGCCAAAACCTGCCAACCAGGAGTCCTGCCTAACCAAACGCTGTCAAAAGCAACGCAAGGTCCAGTGGTTCGTCTCCACATGGCAAGAGGTATGTGTACATACCTAATACATACATACATAATATTATATATACATTATGGAGCATATTATTACAGTAGATAGATAAATATTACGGATGCACCCATCGATCGGCAGGTGATCGGACTCGAACGATTTCCACTCAAAATACGAGATTGTTGGTAGTCAGATTTTCCTTTCTAATGGCCAATACGAAAACCAAAATATGTTGTCAGATTGGTGCATCACTAATAGTTATACACAATGCCATCGCTCCTGTCTCACTCACAAAGCCCTTTCATCCTCTCTCTCTGCCCTCCTTCCCGTCATCCTGCAGTGTTCAGTGACCTGCGGTCGTGGTTCTCAGACACGTTTCATCAAATGTGCGGAGAAGGTATTTTCCTCCCACTATTTACTGTAATGTGCTCATGACACAAGCAGTGGTTTATCGCTACTGTATATCAGCCATGTATTTAAAGAAACAACATTTGCTGACAGTATATATTATATTATATTATATATTATATGTTTTATTTTTGCTACATTCTATGGTGTTTATAAAGGACACTGCAGGGAAATACAAGGAGCTGGCAGCCAAGAAGTGCCACCACGTACCCCAACCGTTGGTGGAGCTACAGCGTCCTTGCGCGCTGGCTAGCTGCCTCGCCCGCACCACCCCACCTGACCATCCTTGGAACACGCACCATGGCTCCTCCCACCCCCCACAGCCCCTCCCTCAGCCAGGCTGGTACTCCTCTCCCTGGTCTCAGGTGAGTTTACTACCATAGCATAGCCAGATAACCAGATGCATGGTATCTGAATTCTGCTGCATACAGGTTACACCATATTTGGTCAATGTTGAAATAAAACGACATAAATGAGCATAAGGTAGATGTTTATTTTGGCTACAGTGTTTGGGAGTAGTTACTAGTTACTGTAATGTTATATTTTATCAGTAACTAGTAGGGTAACTAATTACTATTTTCAAAATAATAATAATAATAATATTACAATTACTAATCCAAGTAATACTGCATTACAAGAACGAGATTTCTGGTGCTGTAAACGGGCAGGCTAATTGAACCAACCTGTCAGTCATCTGGTTTGAGAGGTTGCCATGTTTTCACTTTGGCTGCTTATTGACTCCTAAGGTTCATTATTGTTCCAATGAAGAGGATTCAGGTCGTAATTTTTCGGAAGGGGCAAGGCAGGGTAGATATTATGAAAGTAATATCTACCCCTAATGTAACTAGTAACGTAACCAGTTACTTTTAATACCCAATAATAAGTAAAGTAATGTTATTACTTTTTGAAGGAGTAACAAGTAAATACTTACTTATCACAATTCCTGAGTAACTTGCCCAACACTATTTCTTGGCTTCCTGCAGTGCACAGTGACATGTGGAGGAGGCACCCAGGCCAGAACTGTCCAGTGCCTGGCCCAGGGAAGGCCCTCTTCTGGGTGTAGCCTCCAGTTGAAGCCCACTATGTCCCAGGCCTGCAACACCATCTTCTGCTCATATCCAGAGAAGAAAGGTCAAGAAAACCAACCTTCATTCTTTTTATTTTCAGTCATTCAGATGTAACCCTATGAAATACTGTAATGTGCAGTTATTTGGACGAAGAATGACATTGATTGTCAATATCATGTGTTCTCCATGTTTCCGCAGATGTGGCGTGTATAGACTACTTCAACTGGTGCCATCTGGTTCCCCAGCATGGCGTCTGCAATCACAAGTTCTATGGGAAGCAGTGCTGCAAGTCCTGTTCACATTCAAACCTATAATCTGAAGGAGCGACTCTGTGTCCGGCACAGACTCTGCTAGATATTCATGCTTTACCTTATGGGCTTTTGGCATAAAGCATGTGGCAAGCACTGAAAATCAAGACATTTTAACAGACGTGGAGGAGAGTGACAGTGACCTTTCTTCTCCTTGTGATGTCGGGCATCGGAATACAAGTTGAACTTATATTCATGTATAACTGTACAAGAATGTAACTTGTATAACCTGATAAGGACACTGGGAATGAAGATGGCCATCATATTGTAACAAAACAATAAGTGATATTTCAAGTAAATTACAAAAAAAAAAGAAATAAATTACAATCTTAAAGGTCCTCCTGCACACTGCTGTTTCAAACTCAAGAGGAAGCATATGTGTCTATACAGGACACCATGTTGAATGAAGTGATGCACAGCTTTTGTTTACAGACACTAAGGAAAGTGTAGAGACCATGAGGCCACCCAGTAATTAAAATGGCTGTTCTGATGAAGCACATAAAACAATGACTGAATTACAACTTGACTGTATGTACTGAACAATTCATTGTCTGTCTTTTGGTTTTTTGAGGTAGGTCAAGGTTGTGTGCACTGGTCCTTTCCATATTCTCAGTAGTGCTACAATGTCGTGTATCACGAAATTGATTGAAAAGTCTTGAAATTTGGAAGGTTTCAAATGTTTAAACAATACATATTGGTTATTTATTGGCTTGACAATACAGTATTGCTGGAAAACTGTATTAATAAGCATTACAAATATGTCCATTAAGGAACGTAAACTTAGCTTATTACACTCACTTTTTTGTATTGTTTTATAAGCATATGTGCCGATCTGCACCTTTTTGTTTTTTTTATTGAAAACATTTTTTGTATCTCTATAAACCTAATTATGTAGCCTAGTGCTAAATCCCAATAGAAAGTCAAACATAAAACAATGAAACCAATGATACTGTAGGTATTTCTTTAACAATCTCTCAATCATCAAAGTCCGAGACGGTCGTGTCATGCTTGCATTAGCAATTAATATAGTACATATCATCTTCATTCATGAATGTTAGTTCCTGTTATGAGCACTGACAGTTTAAAGGCTGACGCTTTTGAAATGTGATTCTTCAAATGTAAATGAAATAGCAATAAATCTCTATTGGTAACTAGTGTTTCATCTTGAAATCTGATTTCTGTATTTGCAGACGAGTTTGTGGGAATTTCAAGGAATACTGGGCTTTTATAGCGTCCTTCTAAAATGTAATGTAAAGTAAATATTTCATTTCATTCCTTAATTTGTTGTATTTTAAGAAACCACAAACTATTGATTGGCATAATACAATGACTTCATAATACAAAATGGCATACCAGAATATTGGTAACCTTAGTTTTTATGAAACATGTATAGAATGCAAATTCATCACCTAAAACAAATGAAGGACTATTTCATTCTTAACATTTTGGCAAGGCCTTATGTCATCTGTGTGTGAGGTCTACCTCACTTGATATACCGTATATCAAGCGAGGGATATTACAAAGGTTTAATATCACTTTAATCTTGCAGACCAGGACATCATGCAGTTCAGAATACATGGCTGAAAAATGTACTCAGACACTGAAATAACCGTGGCCTAATTCTGTCTACGTACAGTATGGCAACACTGAGTCTGCATCACCCTGGCTGACTGATGCACTGAGTGGTTTCAACACCCATGACATATTGTCTCTGTGGCCTGTAGTCATTTCCCAACAAGTCAAGTAAAGGCAGATTCTCATAACATCATTACTGTCATAATCCCTTAAACACAATGCATGGTCTGTGCAAAGAAAGGAGGTGGTACTGTGTGTGTGTGTGTGTGTGTGTGTGCGCGCGCGTGTGTGTGTGTGTGTGTGTGTGTGTATGTTGGGGGAAGGAGGATAGGAATGGCGTCTGTATGTTTTGGCTGTAATGGAAAGAATTGTGTGGGAAAGAGGGAGTTAGTAGGAGTGATAGATAGTTATCCGCCAGTCCTTCCACTTCACTGTAGTTATGGCCAGCATGTAGGCATTCTGCAACTGTCTTTCTAAGGCCTATAGCCTATATGTAGGTGTGTGTGTGTGTGTAGGTGTGCATGCGTGTGTGTGTGTGTGTGTGTGTGTGTGTGTGTGTGTTTCTTCAAATCCCTATGGATTGTTCTTCTGTTACCTTCAGTCCCTTTTGTTTACCAGCTAATTTGTATGTGGGGTCTCACTTGGCCCTCTGGCTAGATTACATTTTAGGGGTTAAGGAGAAAAGAAAAGCCTTCATAAAATCTTGTTTGTTTAATTCAATCTCTGACAGAATCTCCACAGAGAGCATCCTTATCTCTGTGGCTAGAGGCAATGCTCATAGTCTGAAGTTAGGAGTTAGGAGCAGGTAAGATATTATCTTTCAGTCAGGATGTGCCACCAGCAACAATTTAGTTTACATTTACTAATAGCCTACAAAAAATAGGTTGAGTAAAGGTTAGCCCTATGTTATAAATACATTTAAAAAAGGTGATTTCATATGTTGTAAAAATTATATGACCTGACTCAGACAAGAACGAAATATATATATATATAATGTTTATTCGCAGCAGAGAGAGACAGGGAAGAAAACAGCCTGCCTACTTGATCTGGCCAATGGTACCATCTACTGACGGTTTTAAGAAACGTTCACAGCCTATGCACTTTTATTTAGTAATTTTCAATTGCCTGCGTCATTTACATTAATTTATAAATGTGACATGTGTGACCTGACAGCAAGAAATTACGTTACGCGAAATATAAATGAATTATTAAAAATATATGTTCCCTGACCGGGAATCGAACCCGGGCCGCGGCGGTGAGAGCGCCGAATCCTAACCACTAGACCACCAGGGAAAACATTCTTTTAGTTTCACGATTATTTACATAAAATAAATATAAGATTATTATATTTACAATTGATTGTCTTAGATTAACAAAAAATAACACGCACAGGGGAACCTGGAAAAGGTCCAAGTCCCAGACATCGGAAATTATTTTCAATATCTATGGAACAAATGTCTATGCTATTGCTATGGCATTTGAAACCGTGACCTACTAGTTGGCGGGTTATCTGTGCAGTAACCAGTGTGTACACACATGGCTCTGGTTGTACACACGGCAACGAAGCCACACCCTTCTTTGCACGAGTTGCCTGAATCAAAATAAAACGGTGCTGCAAATCGCATTTTAGCTTGTTTGGAGATTTGAATATGTATACGAATGAAAGATTAATTTAGATTTAATCCACACATTATAGATTTAATTGTTTCATAACGCTCATTTTACACTTTTAATACAGGCATGTTTACGGAGTCCTTGTTTTGGGTCCTTTTGTGGGTCTTTAGTCAACGTGTCAGACGCGAAAATGGAAACGATTTGTTGTGGACTTTTTTGAGGGATACTTAACTAAATAGTAAATGATTGTACTTAAAATTAATAATTAATGTATGTTGGAATATCACGGACAATTTACCATGATGCCAGGAGAGAATAAATCCAAATCAGTTCGAATCGCAGCAGACGCGACAATTGGTGCCTGTCAAAATTGTTCTGTTTTGCACGACGTGAGTGTTTATAATAGTGTCTTGGTGTATAAACTGTTGAAGTTATTATTGGACAAACCTTCTGCTTACATTTTTAACAATGCGTAATCCTCTTAACTATGATACACGTAATGCTACGTATTCCTTATGGTATATAATTATGGAGTTAAAAACAGATAACATTTGTATTTGTTGTTAACCTAACCTCACCACACCTTATTACAGAACCTAAATGAATATGTCGCTAGTTTACTGACACTGAAACAGAAGATCACTGACTCTGAGTAAGTACAATTATTGGTAAACTTTGGCACGTTGACAGTGACCTTTGCTTTTCACCTGTCAGTTTCGAGATTAGCATTATGTTGTATTTGGTTTACCTTTATATATAGGCAATATAAATATATAGTATATAATATAAGCCTAATGATACACTTTGTTGTCCCTAGTCACATTCTGACTGAATACCAAGAGAAATGTGATGATATCCTTTTTGGTCTAACTAGAAGTGTGCTATATATGGCTCTGGTACATTTCTACTGCTATACTACATCAAATTACAGTATTACAAAACCAGAAGACGTGCAAAATAGAATGTTATTGACGACATGTGTGTGTGTATATAAATGACACTATTTATTGTAAGTTTCTATATGTTGTAACTAAGTTTGGTTGCTAAACGTCAGACATGGTGTAACTGTTTATTTTGACCAGTTGTCTGAGATTATATTCCTTGACAGTTTATTACATCTAAAAAAAACACAAAGGTATGTATTTTACTCTATGTAACTCTTCACTATACAATATTGTAACTATACAAGTAACTCTTGCACACTGTTTAACCCAACATACTTATACAAGAAAGAGTACATTTTCATACAGACATGCATTACCTCCTCTGAAATTGCTTAAACCCGTTTGTGCTCACGTTCATGTTTTCCACCATGTCTACTGCAGTGAATCCCTCAGGCTCCAAGGGCAACTAAATGAGATGCATGTCAAGTTGACTTCTCTGGAAAAGCAAAATGCACATTATATATCTGTCCAAGCAGAACTTCAGGAAAATAATGTATGTCCGAAATATGCGGAAAGCAAATTTAATATTGATAGAATAGACTTGTATTTATGTCAAATGAATGTCAGTGAATTTGTGTAAACATTTGAAATAATCTAAATTTAACTGTCTTTAATTTCTAACTGAATTGTGCCATGGTTGCTAATATGCGTTTGTATTATAGAGCCGTTATGAACATATGTCTCAAGAAATTAACAGACTGCTGGAGGAAAACAACCAGTCTTTGGCAAGGTAGTACATTACACCATAAAAACAAGGTTTGCATATGATGCGTATATTGAGTTTAGCCATTTTAATGTACTTACTGTTGTCTTTTGTTGTCGTTAGGAATAAATATCTTGAAGTACAACTCAGGGATATGGAAGGTCATTTACAATTTATTTTTATATTTAATTGCTTATGCAATTACAAAAAGTCTGCAAAGGATGACACTAATTTCATTGTTTTTTCTTTGCCAATTTATCCCAAAAAATAGATATAAAAGAAAAACAGAACTTTGATAATGCACAGCTGAAAAGAGAGAGAGCCTCGCTTGAAAATGATTTACTAAATATTGAAGTAAGCCTTGTAACTGACATGAATATGTATATTTGTAAGGTGCTTATAATGCATTTAATTAAAAGTTTAGAATTTAAGTTCCTGAATCTTGGCCTCTTATCTGTATGAATTATTATGTTTTATCTATTCAGGCAACTTTAAAGACATCTCAAGCATTAGCAGATCAGGTTGAACAGCTGCGAGAGGAGAATATAAATGCATCAAACGTGTAAGAATACACAAATCAGAATATCAGACATGTTTATTTTTATTTACTTTTATTGTGGTGATTATAGATTCCTCTCTTTCATTACAGCCTACTTAATTATGATGTTAACTCATAGTGTCTGACAGTTGTATATTTTTCTTTCATATTTCATATTTGTCATTTATCTTCACAGAAAGAACAGCCTTGAAAATCAACTTAGACTGATGGAAGGTTTGTATTGGATATTTAAACATACCATGAATGCACATATGCAGCCTACACATTATAAACTTGCAAAGATCGTGATACCTGAACTAATTTTATTTTACCCCACTGCAGAGTCAAATCACAAGCAGAGTGTTCAAATATCTCAGCTGACAAGAAAAAATATTCTGCTACAGCACAACCTACATGACCTTCAGGTAGTGTGATGGCCTTACTTTGACCTCTGTTAACTGTGAACAGAGGTCAATCACCACCATGTAGATTGATTATAACAAAACACAGATGTTAGTTGTCTGTTTTGTTTGAAATTATACTTATGTCAACAACCCAGCTTTTATTGATTTTAAATTGAATTGTCATAGGTGAGAATAATGGAGTTGGAAAGGGACAGGAATAAAGGTGAGATAAATATTATTTTAAGGGGATGTTTTATTTTAAAGGAAAAAAACAACAAAGAAATACTTTACATTAAAATAACTATTTTATTTTAACAGAATTTAGGAGTGCATCAACTCAAGCAAGCACACCAGAGGAGCCAAAGGTGGATAAAGGTACTTTATCATCATATTCATGTCTATATATTATCTTGGCAAACTATAGCCTACACCTGCATTTATTTATCAAATAGATTGTAACATTAGTATCTTGTGATGTGCGTGTGTTTGTGTGCGTGTGTGTGTTTTTCACAGAAAAGGTCAGAAAGCTTCTAGAAAACCTATGGACATGCGTAGATCCTCGGTATTCAACAGAAACACTGCAGTTAACTGGTGAGGAACATTTGTTCATAATCATCTATACAAATCTTCTATAAAATATTGTCTTCACATGTAATATTTACTTAGTGAGATTAGTCCTGTTTATTACCCAGTTTGTGAATGCGGACAGATAAGGAAAAAGTTGTTCGCAACTATGTCATGCATTTCAAATCATCAATTTGTTCTCCAGAGACAAGTCCCATACAAGTGTGTCCGTCTTCTACATGGAACAGAGTGCCACCCCACCCAGATGAATATGACATGGTTCCCGCTGTCCCACCCAAAGTATATGAACCCCACAACTGCATAGAGGGGAAAGCCTCTGTTTCACCATTGAGGCCCACGCAACCTGTAGAAAACGAAGGAGACCCTATGGAATATGGTCTTCACATTATAAGCAATGGATACAATGCAAGCATTGGTGACATTTTGGAGTGGTTTAAGCCTTTGCCTGCTTGCATATCCCCTCTGCATGATTTGGTAAGAATTGTTACTATTTCTATTATTTCCCTAGACATGCTCTTTTTCTATGCAGCCATAGTAAATAAAGCTAAAATTGTATCAGTAATAATTTAAAATAAATACACAAATAAATAATCTCTTTTGCAAAAAGAGGATTAAATCATTCTGGAAATAGCAGTCACTCTGCAAAGATTTTCATGAAGAGGGAGAAGACCACTTGAATTCTAACTTGAATTTGAGTAAGAATGTTATATGTTATGTATATGTTTATAGTTTCAAACTGTTGATGACACAGTATTGCTAAATTATGAATTACCATGCTTAGGCTTCACAAATCCTTTGATGTCTATCTTTGTCTTCATCACAAGGTGACTCCCTCGGCCAGCACAACACATGAGTCAGATACTTCTTCTGAATCCACACTATTGCAAATGGAGCAGATCGCGGACTCGCCGGTGAATTTGGACCAGATCATGGCAACACCAGAGACGAGCTGTCCTCCACAATTATATGACCTACAGAACATGACCTCATCAGGGCAATACATTATCAATGGCAATGATTCACCGACAGGCCCATCTGCCACCGGGGCTAGCATGTATTGCATGGCCAGTGAGTGTGAAGAAATAAGAAATGATGATGACATGCAAACTGACCAGTCACCTAAAAGTGTGCAGATATTGGCAGCATTGTCCACAGCATCTTCACCATCAAACCTAGCGGTAGCGCCGCAATGCTCTGAGGTATCCATTTGCAGTTTATCCAGTGGAGCCAGCATTAAAAACTCTCTACCTAACAAAGTTAAAGATGTACAAGAGGATACTCAAGCAGAGGAGGACAAATTGAAAGGCATTGAAGACATGGACATATTGACAAGCAATTGTGATGTTATGTCCTCTAATCAATTGACAGAGGAGGTCAAGGAATTATTTGTACACGGGAAGGATTCTACAAACGGCAAAGCTGAATTGGAAGCTTTGTCACTAACTACAACCACGCTTGGCATTGATGCAGTGGCTGAATGTGATGCTTTGCAGGCCAGTCAGGGCCCAAGGGATTTGGAACATGTTGATCTGGACACCGTTGAACTGGTCTGCGATATTGAAAAACCGGATAAGAAACAGGACAAGGATTTAGCTGAAAATCATAATGTTCTTTTTGATGCAGCATCAAGTATAACAAATGACATTGATGGTCTCGGTGATACACAAGGATATATAAATGATAAGGATTTATTAAACTCTTCCGGGAATATAAACCTTGTTAAAATGCATGAAGCTAAATCTGTTCTAAGACCAGAGTCTCCTATAAGGCTTTGTGGTGAAGAAGCAGAAATAAATTCACATATGTCTCCAGTATTGACAAACAGAGATGGCAAACTTAAGCCTGTCGCTGGTCAAGAAGTTGCTAATGCAAATGACAAAGCTTCCACTGAGGACAGTTCACAAGAGACTAGCTATGACAAGCCACTGAATGCTGAGTGTAATGATGGTACTGCTCACAGCCAGGAAACAACACAGACCACAAGCTATGAATCTGTGAATGAAACCATTCACACTGTCTGTAGACAATTAAGTCCTGTATGTCTTTTACCTTCTGTGAATGTGCAGTGTTTAAAAGCTCAGAGTAAATATCTCACCAAAAACACAATTTTAGGGTCTGTGTCTAAGACACTGGAGGATGTTGTGGAAAAAAGTAAAGACTTTGCTCTGAACATACTGGAGTCTAATGACTTGAAGGCAAGCATTTTTGTTGAAATCCCTCATGTAAGACAAGATACGTCACCAGGGTATTTTTTATGCACAAATGGGCCAAATAAAGCTATATATTCCTTCGATGAAGTGGTTGAGAATCCTAGTATTGGTATAAATGAAGATACTTCTGTTTCAAGCCCTGTAGCTTGTTCCCAAGAAAAACTTTTGACTTCAACCAAACAGTCAGAGTTTATAAGCAAAGTCCGCTTTGAAATGGGCCCTCCACTTCCTCCTCTCCTTGCCCCTTTGAGCTCAACACCTCCAAAAATGGTCAAGCCATTTAACCCTAGGCATACTATTGGGAAACTCTCCTTTCCCTCACCCAGGGATAGAGTACCCTCACCTGCTACTCCAGTTCATCATCACATGGCGTCTGACAGAATGCAGCCACCACCTCCTTCTTCGCCGCTGCAGTTTGGTTCTGCCACACCAAAGCACGCTGTTCCGGTTCCCGGTCGCCTGCCTTCGTCCACGTTGAATTCATCCTCTCCTTTGTCCTCCAGCCCGTCCCAGGAAAATTCCATGAGGATCCTTGACACCATGTATCCCGAACTGTCTGCTCGCGCTCGGACTCTCAGCATTCTCCGGGGGAATGTCGGTCTCGGTATCTCTTCAGAAAGCGGAACGACGCCCCCTACGTCAACTGTCAGTCAAATATCTGGCTTTAAAACCATTAACTCTTCCTCAACAGCCTTCACTAAGACAGTGGTGAGAGTGGGGAAAAGACCTGCTATTCACATGCCCCAGCTCAAAAGTGCCAAATGGCTCCGGCTAGATGGCTGCTCAAATGATCCCAACCGCAAAACGATTCCAACCGCTTCCCCGACCAGTCCAGAAGAGACCGCATCACCTCGTGATTTGAGCCCTGAGCTGCTTAAAGGTGCAACAGTCTCTCAGTCCACAGAAGGGGAGAAACAGCCTGGGCAAGCGCTGATAATGAAATCGTTGGAGAAAATTGAGACACAATGTTTCGACCTGTTGCCAGTTATCAAGTGCCACCTGCATGTGGGGAACCAATCCAAAAAGCCTGTCTTGAGAGAGGAGGAGAAGGAAGTCATCACTGAGTTCTGTCAAAACAGTTGGGTTAGTCTATTTGTATCTGTTCTCATGGCAAATGTGATCCCTATGTCACATAGCTTAAAGCTGCTGTAGCTAGGATTTGAGTATTCACATACTGTTGGAGTAGGCTTATTAAGAGATTTGCTGGGGTGACAGTATTGTAGTAGTCGGCTTCGTCATTCATTGAACGAAAACAAGATCACTCCATGTGCAATAAGCCTAGTAGTGGGGTTTTTGCGATCAGTGAGTTTTTGTTTTTCACAATATCATAAGTCACTCACGAACGACATTACCCGGTTGTTGTTGTTACTTGTTTGTTGAACGATAGGTTTTTACCACATTTTTCCTTGACCTTAAGACTTAAACAGCATTTGGTCAGTTCTTCCATAATGACAGACAGGCTGTGGGCATATTTAGCCCACAGCCTGCCTCTGAAAGTATATTTGCCTTTTTGCACATCCTAGAAATAGAAACTGCCTATATAAGCAACATGCAAACATTAACACACACATACGTACGTACATACATATATATGTGTGTATATATATATGTGTATGTGTGTGTGTGTGTGTGTGTATATATATGTGTGTGTATATATATATATATGTATGTATGTATATATATATATATATATATATACACACACACAAAGTATCTCACAAAAGTTTGCAAATATGTGAGCATATCTTTTCATGTGACAACAATGAAGAAATTACACTTTTCTGCAATGTAAAGTAAAGTAGTGATTGTACAGCTTGTAGAACAGTGTACATTTGCTGTCCCCTCAAAATAACACAACACACAGCCATTA